>CAEFZY010062509.1:0-10054 GCA_903066815.1 Brachyrhaphis roseni
ATATATATATATATATGCTTTTGTTTAATAAACAAAATGTTTATTAAACAAATGGTAGATGGACATTTAGCAACAGTTTTGATAATATTCATCAAAATGTAATCAGCAAAGCACATCACGATTACCAATGTCTTAGCTCTTCCCAAGAAAAATATCATCTTTTGTACTCTAGTCATAATGAAGCACTTCCACAGGGTATAGTCTATATCTGCAGCAGCCCAGGCCTATAGCACCAACAGAACCTGATGATTAAGTTAAGACTGAAGACACACCTCTCAAATGCCAATTCCGGTTCCCCTGTAAGTTTCTGCAGAGAGCCACATAGTTAGAACTAATAGTTGATTGCTAAAAGTTTCTTATATAAGTATTTTTTATCTATATTCCACCTAAATGAAATATTCAGTATTATTTAATTTCATGACAACGCAGAGACAGCTATATATTAATATTTTTACAGTTTGTTATTGTGTCCTTTTATTAATATATTCTGCCACAACCAGGGCCCCCTCTGAATTAAACAGAAAGAACATCGACTACTGACTATCAAGAAATCCCCCATCCATCCATCCATCCATCCATCCATCCATCCATTGTCTTTCCACCCTTGTCCCTAGCGGGGTCAGGAGGTGCTACTGTCTATCTCCAGTTACGTTCCAGGCGAGAGGTGGGGTCACCCTGGACAGGTCACCAGTCTGTCGCACGGCAACACAGAGACAGACAGGACAAACAACCATGCACACACACACTCACACCTAGGGAGAATTTAGAGAGACCAATTAACCTGACAGTCATGTTTTTGGACTATGGGAGAACCCCCCAAAACTTTCTGAATTTACCTGAGCGATCTCAGCCTGTCAGAGTCACTGTTACACGTTTTTGGGGCTAAGCTGATTTATAATATATATCAGGGCTGTAGAATAGATTGTAATAATATTGGTAAATTTTGCGACAATAACAATTGCTATTTGTGATTCTTTTCTTCATTTCTCATCTGTGCCTCCATTGCCCTTTGACCTTTAACATTTTGGACAGTGTCATTTGTGTCCAGTGTGAACATCTGCTGCCTTAGGACTCTGTCCACCAGAATAAATATTACATTAACATGTACAATGCAAGTTCAGAACATTATGAATTTATCAGTCAAGCATTGTTATTGCCCTCTGGACAGTTCTTTGCAATATGAATATTGCACATGCTAATGTTGCGATGACGAGATATTCGCAATATATTGTGCAGCTCTAATACATGTATGTTTAGACCTTAGTGGGGATCCAACCCATCCCTAAAGCTCTCTCTCTTACGACAGTGATTCTATGTTTTTTCTGTAGAATGTCACAGTAAAGTTAAAATTAGCACATAATAATAACATAATAATAAATTTAATTTCAATTTTGTCATTATGTAAGAAAATCTACACTGCCAGACAAAAAAAAAGTGTTTGTTGTCATGATTGTCTTTTATTTTATTAGGTCTACTGAGGTAATGAAAAAAGAATTGGTGGTTATCAAACTAGAGGAGTTTTGATTTGGTCCCAAACGACAAACACCTGCCATATTTTTTTTGTTGTTTTTTTTTTCCATCACAGACTTGAAGAAGAAGTGTACCATCAACCTCTTTTCACACGGATCCCAGTTCTCCTCCGGTTATCTGAGGAGCAAATCATGGAGGGAGGTGAGGAGAACAAAAACAGAGTGGAGGGGGAACAGAGAAAGACAAAGTCCAATTATGATGCAGTCGAGTGTGCTTGTGTGGGTGAGAGGCAGAGTGCGTGTTCCCCTGCACACTGGTGCAAAAATGTTTGACTCTGTTCTTAGATGCACTGTGTGTGTGCAAAATGTGTGCCACAGGGCGTGTGTTCGTGCGTCAGCGCTCACTGGTGAACACATGTGCACTCTGCGTGGGTGGAAGGGGGACCGGCTTCTGACGAGAGGGGCTCGGTTTGTCCAGCCATACAATATGGTGATGAGCGCTGGAGAGGAGAAAGCTCATCAGTGATGCAAAGGTTCAAAGACTTGGTGCCTGTCTCATCATCAGAGCTGCAACAAACACAAAGGAGGTGACCAAGTGACCCTTCTCCACACACCACCAGCACACCCCCACACACACACATTTTTGCCCTACAAAAAGGAGAGTCTATGAACGCTTTACACAAAAACTCAGCTTGAATCCGCTCCACCTTTCAATTGATCAACTGACATCGTTCAAATGTAAGCCAGGGACTAGGCATCGCCAGCAGGATCTTTCCACAATAATTCCAACTGGTAGCCAAATGCCACATAAATCACTCCGTAAGACTGAAACACACAAGAATTTACAACTGGGAACATTTTCTGCTGAAAAGCTGAGTTGTTACTTAAAACAAAATAATGACATGAAGGTCAATAAGAAAGAATGATAAATGGACGTACCTTTCATGTGACGGATTCTCCACAGGCTCTCTGCTTGCAAAAGACACATCAAGGCGATTACAAATGACAGCAAAATAATCAATATTCTCTCGCTACTTCAAGGGGCTCTCCCAGTCGTTGCAGTCTCCTGACGCTTGCAGCGTGGAATATGGAAAAGAAAACCCGCTCTGAGATTTTGGAGGCAGATACACAGTTTATTGTTCCAGCTACTGGCTGCGCCTTCCTTTCTCCTCAGACTTATACATGGAGAGTGTTTTCCACTATTCCTCGACAAATTCTTCCCTCCTTGGAGTGCTAGGACTCATTTCAAGGTGGGTTTTTGATGTCATTTTGCAGGAGGCTCAATACATTTTGGACCTTTTTAGAAATTCAGGGTGATAAGATGGGATCTGGCACGTGTGGGGAAAACCGCTGCCAGGAGCTGTGACAAAAAAAATCGGGAGGTTTATGACCTTGTGCGAGCTGACGTTTCCCTCCTTCTGCTTGTGAATTGATGCGGGGATTCCTAGTGCTATTTTTAGCCTCTTGGTCGTGGAGAGCTGAGCGTGGGTGGAAGAGAGAGAAGAGGAGAGGAGAGGAAGCGAGAGAAGCTGGGTGGTGGAGGGGGTGAAGAGGAGGAAGAGATGGAAAGAGATGGGAAGAGAAGGAGATGGAGGTGAAGGGTGGTGGTTGGGATTTGCTTGAGGAAGGTGGAAGAGATGGAGGGGGGTGGGGAGTGGTTGGGGGTTCCCATGCAGACTTCAGCTGCAGCAGCATCAACACAAAGCTCCCCGCTATGGGGGCTTTGAATCGTGACCAGACAGCCAGGAAAAAACAGAAGGGAGCGTCGTGTCATCCTCTCTGCACAGGACGGTACTGCCTGCTTTCATTTTAGCATGGAGTGTTAAATTATACAGGTGCTTTAAAATGATGCTGGAGCAGTACTGGTGCTGGATGGGGGGAACAGCGGGAGGGGCTTTTATTAATGGGACTAATTTGTTGATCAGGGAGGCTGTTCAGCAGTAAACCTGGAGTCATAAACATAGAATGGCTTTTTATAAAGATAGGAGTATATATCTGCAGCCTCTAATGCAGGCCTGTCTCAGCAGTGCTATTAAAAGCACTGATTTTACGTCTCTCACATCCCAAACTGCTAAATGATATTAAAGTCACGACGAAGCGAGTTAAAACACGCAGAGCCATATCTCCACTTGCGCAGCTTTTGTCTTTTAAATGAAAACCACTAATTGTTAGCCTGTGCATTTCTTCACAACGTGTTCCCAGCAGATGAAGTCATTTGATTCAGCCCACGGGTTGAAGTCAGGAGGAAATGTGGAGGGATGCTCGGCATATGGGGAGCAGGTTTATTATTTATCACCTCCGCACTATTTTTAGAGGCACTGGCATTGAGGGTGTCCGGGCGCATGGATGGCAGGTTTCCCCGTCACCCCGCAGGTCACACAGCGGGGGGAGCCCCATGCATGGCGTTCCGCAGGGAAGGGGAGGGGTAGAAGAAAAACCACAGGCATCAGAGGACTCCTCAGGCTGGCTGCATTATTCACTCAGGCACTTAATCAGAGGTGTGTAATTACAGACACAAATGGGAGCGAGGAAAATGACTGCATAGGGGACGTAGCCTATAGACGGCCTCTTAACAAGAACAAACATTATTAGTCATAATTCACCTGAAATTTACAAGAGTAAGCTCACCTGTTATATATACTCTAAAAAAGAAGAAAAATATAAATTATTAATTTAATTCATTTATAATAAACTCCTTTATTTTTAACTCAGGTGGGATTATCAAAGTGGTTTCTTTGCTTAATAACAAAACATAGGGTTTTTAAAGAGTCTTTTACTTTCATCTATGGGGTTCTGTTTGTCTAAAATTAACAACAATAATTGAAGTTATTTAGCCAGTTAGAGGAAAAAATGTCTTAAAATTTTATAGTCATGTTTTTGTTATGGTGTTCAGATTGATTTATGAATGTCACAGTTTTAACTAAATATTTAATTAGCAAGCTAAACATTTATTTGACCAACTAAGTATTTATCATGACTGGGGAAATCTAAATATTCCAAAGGATAAAACAGAGCAGCAAATTTCAGGCTTTCTGTTTTTTTGTCCTTGTCTCTTGCAGCCTCAGTGAACTGCGGACATCTTTGACACCTTTACTTTTACTAAGCTTCTTCTCTGTGGTTCCTTTGTCTGTGATTTTTTTCTTAAAAATACTGAAAATATTCATCTTGACTTGTCTTCCCTCAGTGACATGAAGAGGGTTGCACTCAGGCAGAAGGTCGATTTGTGTTTCTTTAAATTTCTCACTAACTGGTCACTGGTCAAAGCAGATCAAGCTGAAAATCATAGAAGTCAGTGTGGTGATGTCTGCTATGTACAGCAAAATTAAAAACATTTCCTCAAGTGCATTCAGTTCATTTTAGTGATTTGTTATTAATGACAGTAATCCCCAAATCGTTAGTGCTTTTCCTTTTCACCCATCCTCCGTTCTTGTCTTGCCTCGTTTATACTGTAAGTGATATCCACAAAAGACATTCACTGTAGGCAGTCGTTGGTACAGCCAAAGCCTCAGCCTGCGATTCAGAATGATAAGTGACAACATTATGCTGTGATGCAGCTCTCTGCAATGCTGCAGTTATGTAAGAGTAGCCTATTCACACTTTTATTTTTACCAAAGTTTTGCATTAAAAACTGTCAGATAAGAAAAGAACCTCATAATGATGAACTGAATAAGACGCTGATTTTATCAAGTTTGATTGCTAAGAAAATTATCACATACAGTTTTCCTTAGTGCATCTTTGGTTAAAACTTTTACAATAAGTTATGAAATGAAAACATCTAACAGAAATAAAAATGTCATGTTCAGGAGTTAAGTTCATCTTTATCAGTGGGAGAAAGCCCAGACAAAGCAGTGAAGAGAAATGAGAATCAAGCAGAATTGTGTACGAAGGTAATGGCCTGGCTATGGGGGGCACTGTACACCCAAACTGAGGTTATTGTCAGGCGATAGAAGAATCACTTTGAGGATCTCCAGCCAGTAAGTTGTGTTTATTTATATAGAGTCCATGTAGAACATTTTATTAACCTTTTAAAATAAGAAATGCATTGTTCCAGGTTATAGCAAAAATGCTAATTTCCACATGCAGTCCCAGCACAGAGGGTATTAGGGCACCCTCTGTGAGCAGGAGTCAGAGTCTGAGGGATTGGAGAAAGGCAAGGTCATCACTATGGCGTTGCTTAGGTACTTAAAAATCTCCACAGTTGAAAGGGCACCAGGAGCAGACAAGATCAATCGTAAGATTCTGAACACTCTGGAATTTGTGGGGTCTGACATGGCTGACAAGCCTCTTCATTATACATTGAGAAGCGTGACAACACTGGCAGAGAGGCCGACCAGCAGAACAACGGGGTTGTTGAGAGGAGGTTGTCTGGTTTGGAAGTCTTGGGGACTCATCAAGGTCATGAAGTTTAGTTTGGCCTGAGTATGAACTAGCTAAACAAAAGTCAGCTCCTGTTAATCTGAGGCTGTGATTCTCAATCAGAAAAGCTAGAATCCAAACAAAATAGTTTGGAGTCTAGTTTTTGCTACTGTAATTACTGAGTCAAAAATAAGAGTTCTCTGTCTATGAGCTGACTCTCATCTCATCTTATCATTGCACTGTATATGTGAAGATTCTTAAATTGTGAATTTATTCCCCTCAGGATATTAGATTGACACAAAGATCAAATATTAAGGCATGCTGAGCTGCTTGAACCATTTTTAGTGCATTGTTGATTATTTGAACTAAGCAATAACCTGATATAACAGCAGAAGTTGCAAAATAACCAAGTGGTGTGGTGCCATTGAATAACCACGTCATTTTATTCCGTGTTTCTATTTTCTGTCACTGAATGCAGTGTGCTAAACTGATTCTTTTCTGTCTGATTGTCTGCGTATTGTATGTCTGTCTGTCTGCCTGCCTGCATTCACTGCAGACCGCTACCCTGTAGCAACTTTTCTCAGTTTCTCTCTTTGAAAACCTCCCTTCCCTACTTGTTGTGTGACGTGTCTTTGTTTATGCCTCCATTTTACTGAACACCTTCCCTGCCTGCTGCCTGTATGCATCACTGTCTCTTTGTTTCTGCTGTGCTTCAGAGGAACCCCTCCTTCCAACTCAAGAGTAACACAATTTTGTTGGGCACAGAGCACCAGGTATATTCCTAGTGGTCGAGGTGAGAGAAGGACAGAACAATACAGGATAGACTTTACATGAGAAAGTAAAGCAGCTGTGGAAAGTGGTCTGTTAAATTCTTAAATGACCTTACCTTAATTTGTCCATCCGGGATCCTGGCCCACTCTGACGATATTAGCTATTAACATTTCAGTTTTAACCATCGGCACATTGGTGGCTTTTTTTTTTATTTTATTTTATTACAAAAGATTCTATTTATTTATTCTCCAAATTCTTTTATGCCACAGAGTGTTTTTCAACAAATAACTACTTGACTGGCAATTTAGTCAATGCTGCCATTTACAGAAGATAAAATTGAATTCATGTATTGACTTTCCTTTCCCAATATTAAACAATATCCATTTTTTCAATTGCCATTTTGTTAATTCTGTTTATTACTTCTCGTAACTGAATGATAGAACGTCTTGTTCGAATTGCTTCAGAGAAAACAATAGCTGCAAGCTATTTGCAAAAGGACATATGTAGATCAATTTTAAACATGTACGCTTAATAAAACACTCTCATTGTTGATCCACACAAAATTATCGCACTACAGTTTCCTAAACATGAGGAGGAACTATTGTTAACATAAATAAGACAAATAGAATTTTAGAGGGGTAGAAAGAAAATGTAACTTCAACTCCAGGTAAATCTGTTTACTGCTAAACTAATATTTATTTCCTACAAAATAAGAGCTGACCTCACGTACAGCAACGTACAGAAGAATTTATATTACTAAACTTTTAAGCACTTCAACCATAAATGTATTTTATTGCGATAGACTTAACACAAAGTCATAGTTGCTGTGAATTGATCGCAATGGAATCATTCTTAATAAGATGAACTAAGTTAATGTTTTTATCATGGCTGCCAATTGATTAAAATAGGATGTAACAAAACATGGGATCATTTCTCTGGTCTAATGATTTTGTATTTATCATTGTTCATGTTTATTATTTGTTCATAGCAGTTTAGTGTTGCTTCAGCTGCGAGAAGCTGCTTGTAAAATTATGCTTTTCTCCATTGTTTTGTCAAGAACAGTAAAATCATTTTGGGGTTCTTCCTGTCCTCTACAGAGCTGCAGCACAGCGCTATAGAGGACAGAAAGAATCACCAGCGCTGAGTAGCAGGAGAAATGGAGAGGAGAGAGAGTGGAGCTGCTTTCAGAGATGACTTTGTTCAAGAAATGGGAGATCAGTGGGATAGAGAAATTACGTTCAAACTGTAGTGCAGATAACATCCAAACAGTACAGAAACCTGTCCATTTAATTGCATATTATTGACATTTTCTCACTTTGCAAAATTTATCCAGGGTTGGCTTGCTTTAGCTGACTCATTTCATAGTAACAAGTTTTTCTGAAAGCAATCATTCTTACCTCTGGTTCTGTAGCAAACACAGCTATAATTTTGGCATTTGACAGAATTTGTTTAAAAAGGATGTTTCTCAGTTTCTCTGCATGTTTTTTTATGTTTTCTCTCCTTCTTGGCCAATATTTTGTGATATTACTGGATCTGCCCTGTGTCCAGCGCAGTGGCTGCTTGTTGGACTGTTGCACAGACATTTTTTTGTACAATCCATTGTAATTGCCTTTCTGTCAATCAAGTGATGATGCCACAGCTGTATTACAGAAATTCACAAAAATATCTGCCACTTGTACAAAATTTAACAGCTTGTAATCAGCTTTTTTTATTTTCAAACAAGCTTTAACAGGTCACCCTGATGTCTGTAGAAATATAACAATCAACCAAATACAAAAGCACAAATAGCTGCGACTTTCCCTGATCTGTATTCAGTTTCAATGGATCACTGACAGTGTTTTTCCCTGAAGTGCTGCTGCTCTTTCAAATGTGTCACTTTATTGTTCTGATTTCCTTCCTTTCCCCAAAAAGGAGAATATGATTTCACAGAACATTAAGTGGATGGGATCACAGGGAATAATGTTGGAGCTGGGGAGGATTGTAGAGATCATGGCAGGGGTGTTGGGGGTTGGTGGTGGGCAGAGCATCTCTGACCTGGCCTAATTAAACCCACCACCAACCAACATCTCTGAGAGGTTGGCTGTAATGAGTGAAGAAAACTGGATGACTTTCATAAACATAATTTGCCAGACTTTGACAGAAAAATTATGCTGTTGTTTGAGCAGCATTGGGAGACATTACCTGCTGTATGTTCTCAATGAAAATGTACAGGGAAAAAAAAAAAAGGTAGTTAATGCAGTAGCGAATCAGAGGAACAGACAGGTGGGTGGAATGTCCATCTAAAACTGGAGTCATAAATAAAAATGCTGCATGGCATCAACCACTTCCACCTTAATGCTGAGCGTTCTGAAATTATCTCATCCCTTTATGATTATGCTTGTTTGCAAAGCTCTAATAGAGTTAAAGCATGACCTCATATTTTCTTAATAGCTCTGACCCAAGTTTAACTGAGTGGATCTAAACTAACCTCGTTTTCTTCATAGCCGGCATAATTAATATCTAATCATATTCTGCCATTAAAATCACAAGCTTCTGGCTGGTACCAAACCAAAAGTGAAGACCTGCAGACGTCATGCAGAGACGAGACAAAATCAAATTCCCAACATATGCTCCAACTCATAATTCACATGATAGAGGTCTGAGAGAACTGCAGGGGGGAGCATGTGGCTGAGAGGAGGGAGGCCTGCAAGCCGTAGCGCTTTCCTCCCTTCTGCACATAGGGTGATTGATGGTGGGTGCCAAGGCAACATCTTGTCTGGGGCCCAATACACAAGGGTGCCTCACAGAGCAATGATGGACGAACCTGTAGATGCTACCTAAAAATCGAAGCTGCCACATATAGTGTATTCCCAGCTCTCTATCTTAACCTGTAATGTATAGTGATTGAAATTTGTTTCGCAGTCCACTGCCACAGACAGTGATGGATGCCAAAGAGGAAACACAGGGAAAAGAGTAGAGGAGAGAGACTGTGTGCATGCATTTTACATTTGTTGGGCACCTGAACACTTTCCCTGTAGAAAAAAAGACAAAAGCTGAGCAGTTAATGTTAGCAGCTAACGCTAGCAATTAACGTTTGCAGCTGACGCCAACTATCCAAGTGACGACTGAACAGCAAAAATATCATGAACACAGATATGACAGCAGAGGACATGGAAGAGTTTAAACGATCACTAAGCTTCATGTCAGGGGAACTGACAAAATGAACGCTGCAGCAGGAGCATTTCCTCGAAGTTCTAAATGAGGGGAAGTCACTACAAACAACGCTGACAGAATAGGATAAGAAGAATTCATTGCTCCAGGAGAGAATTGGAAAACTGTAACAATACATGCAGAGAGAGTATTTGGTGATTACAGGACTTGAAACTCTACACCAGGGGTGCTCATAAGGTCGATCGCGATCTACCGGTCGATCGCGGGAAGGTTTTGAGTCGATCGCGGCAGCAGGTGACAAACTGAAC
>CAEFZY010062511.1:0-24607 GCA_903066815.1 Brachyrhaphis roseni
GAGGAAGAAACACCACCCGCGGTGGGTGAGAAGGGAATTTTTATATATATATATATATATATATATATATATATATACTTTCTTTCTTTTTTTATTACATAATCTGCCATGGTACTCAGCTGTCAAGTAACTCGATAAATATTCTGAATACATACAGAGACTGGAGATCCACCACTCAGAAATCTGCGACTGTTTCCAGTTTTTCATAATTATTGTTTCTCTGTTACTGATTTTAGCTCCAAAATGTTTAGTTCAAGAGCAACAATAAAAAAAGGAGGACTGAAAATACAATTGGCTAGCATTCCTCCAATCAGCACTTCTTAACTAGCAGACATGTCAGGCAGCTGCCAACATTACCAAATCAAAAATATTTAATGAGAAATAAAGATTGGATTCTTAATTGTATATAACGAAGCAACTTCAATCTACTTCGTTCAGCTCTCTTGCCTTCACTCACCCTCTGAGTGAGTCACATTCATGTCTTGCCATGTCATAGAAAATTGTTTTATTCTAAATAGCTTCTCACTACTAAATGTTTCATCTGACTTCTTCTTAAACACTCACTGATACTGACAACAGCAGAGTTGGAGTCCTCATCCCTCAGCAACAGTTTTCATTTTGCAGAGCTCTGTTGTAACTACTTTCTGGTATCGCTCAGTATGCTGCAGGTTTTTGAGTTTCTGACCTGCTGGTCATCGATTAAAGCCAATCAAGCAGAAAAAAATGATTAGATTCTGAACTCTTTCTGCTTCACCATGGCCATCCACAATGTGAATCATTGATTAAGAAACATCAGAATTAACTGGCTTAAGCAGGTAAGGTTGAACCAATAAGAGCCAAAACTTCACCTTCATTAGAGCGAAGTTCCTCAGTGGAACATCAGATAAGCTAAATGGAAATCCATACTGGATGTTACTCTTCCAAAGTTGTATTTAAAAGCTCACATCACCATGATCCTTCAAATTTACTCTCAATTCACACTGTTACCCTTCAGAACTCTGACACAAGTGATTTACACAAAAACCCAGCCTTTAAAAACTCTGGCATGATAATTCATTTTCTGTGTTTTTATAGTCGTATAGTTGCTAAATGGAAATCTCCTTCCAGCTAAGAGTTAAAAAAAATAAAAAATCACGAAAATACATATATATTTATTTTCCATCACTGGATGCAGTTATTAACAGAGAAAACCATTAAATTTAGCTAAAGTTGAAAAACATTCAACATAATTTACAAAGCAAGCTGGTTAATCCTTCCCACCTTATTCAAAGAACAGTAGTAATGAGAACATGGAAAGCTGAAACCGGGCCTGAATTAACGCTCTTATGTCATCTATTTGAAGCTTAGTCATATCGCATGCAGTCTGACTAATGAGAATGAGGAGCCGAGAAATCTTCTGCATACCAACAAGGCCGAGTTGATATGTTGGTAAATTAAATCATAAAGTCTTGTGATACTCATTAGAGGACATTTGTGACACTGTTCTAGGCAGCAAATTGAAACCGGCTCTAATGAATAAACGGGACAGTTCAGTTCAGAAATGACAGCGCCGGTGATTCAAGAAGTTAATAATGCAGGTGCAGGGACAAAACTGGGATATTATTTCTTTTTTTAAACATTGCCCTACTCTTTCCTGGGGCTGAAGTTCTGCATTGCTGTCAAGAAACGGTGGCACAGATGAAGAGAGATTTTGCTTTTACCATCAGAGAGGGCCCAGACAAATTAAGACAGGTTTGCCCTCTGAATACCAAAGAAAAGGATAAAATGAGGATAGATAACCAATTAGCAAGATGAAAAGAGAGAGAGGGGAAAGCTGAAGTCTCCAAAGACAGTTTACATGATGCCCAGGGTTCCTGCTGCCTTCAATTTACAAGTAATGTGGAAGAGACGGTCCCAGACATGCTCATAGATGCAGCTGCAATGGACCCCTGTTGGCACAAAGCAGTCCCTTGCTGAGGACGATTAGGCGTCATTGGAGAATTGAATTTCAGCCTGGCTTCTCATTTGCTTCATTTTTTTTTTTTTTTTTTTTTTTTTTTTTTACTTAATTCTCCTCCCTCTCTCTTTGTCATTGTGATTCACAAGTTGACTCAAATGACTAAATAAGAATGTTTGGGGGAAAAAAGCATTTTGGTTGCATTGAAATTGGAACAACATTTGCAACATTAACAAAGAATCTTTGTGGATCTGCTGTAATGAGGTTGAATCATGCCATTTGATTTTTTTTGTTGTCTTTTTATGGTTCTCTCACTAAATAAATCTTGAGGTAAATGAAGGTAGAAATGCATACATTTGTGTGCTTTCTGGCATGCTTGCTCGCTCGTGAAATCTTGCACATGTACTGGGAATTTAGCAGCTGTGGGCTATGATCACCCTCAGACAAAAAAGAAAGAAAGAAAAAAGAAACACCGACCACATAAAAAAAGCAACAACAATAAAAAGCCTTCAGTGCTGCTCAAACTTTTGTGCCTCAAAGCCAGTGACCTAAATCCCATACGGCCAGTAATGACACATTGACGCCCAGCTGCAAGACCTCATTTGGCCTAATTCACTTGAGATTTTCCTTTTCACCCCATGCATGCTCCACCACCACAGCTATTTGTGGCTGGACTGATATTGGCGAAAAGAGGCAGCGATAATAAAACACCCTAAACTGCTCCTGAGTGACCTTTTGTGATGTCAGTTAGTTTGACATTTTCCTGCGATGAACCAGAAATTGCTGTCAAATACTAGCATTGACATGGCAAACACAAATGACATGTGAAGACAGTCATGAACTGTAAGTGACGTGTATGGATATGATCTCCCGTTTTTTCAAAGGACAGAGGTACCCTGAAGGGATGCATTTCGTAAAGAAAAAAGAAAGTTGAAGGAACATGCAGAGGAGGATGGGGCAAAACATTCATGTCTGTCACTGATATAGGTGACAGAGGGTGTTAGACTGATGGCATTTTAGCATCGCTCAGGCGTCAGGCCGTACACCTCTAATGTCAGAGGTGCTTGTGCACTAATTGAAGTAATCCAGTGCTGCTACTAACAAGAGTTAAAGAGTTCACCTTCTTATCACTGTGGATTGGACGTCACGACTTAGTGACCGTGGCACCTGTAAATCAATCTGAACAGCTAAAAAAACGGAAAAGAAAAGATGGGAAGATACGGCGGAGCAATGCCACTTTCAAGGGCATTAAGCTCTCAATCAATATTGGTTTGTCACAGAAGGAAGTGGCACTCTGTGACAGAGTCAAAATGTAAATAATAACGTTGATTGCTGAGTGAAGATGAAAAGAGGGTGATTACAATGCTTGACCTCTTCCAGATTCAGAATATTTTTGATGATCAAACCATTAGAACTGATATTAAAACTGTTTAAATGCAATTGTTAGCATGACATTAGAAGCATCTGCTTGCCTTGTAATTCTTACATGGTGCCAAATTAGTCCTCTTCTAAATAGGGGGGTTTGCAGTATATAAGGGTAACTGGAACTGCTTCTGAAAGGGCTTTAATGAGTGTCAAAATCAGATCAAATACAATTTTTCCAAGACTCAAAAGAAGAAGCAAAAGTATGTAGAAATGAAACTCAGCCAATAAAAGACAAAAAACATAAAGACAAAATTTAAACATGTAAAGCAAAGTGGGAATGTAAACACATTTTAACTTCCTTTCCTTAATTTTGTCTTTTACACAGTCCCCTATAACTCTGTCCACCTGTGAATCAATAAAAGACAAGGGAGTAGCTGAGCTAATATTCATATCAGAAGATGCTTCTCTAAGAACCACCGATTCAAAAGAGCCCTTACCATGTTTATTACCACTTCACTGTATTTTTTTTGAATTGCTAATCATAAAAAAATTGCACATTGAACAGATATGTATTTGTGTTTTTAATCATATTGTAAATTGTGACAGACAACATGCAGCTTATCTTTAAGTACGACAGAGTCAGGCCAAGCAGTGATTCATTTAACGCCTATGATTTATAAAACTCTGCTTGGCCTTGCTCCATCTTACTTAAATCCTCTTCTAATTCTCTTTACTACCAGCTATCCTCTTTACTCCAACAATTCTTTTCTTTTGCTTGTTCTGACAAAAACTAAATAAATTAAATAAGTATTCGTTTTTTTAGCTCTAAGGGAAGACTGAGGTAAGATGAGTAATTTTTTCTAATTTAGGATCACAGCATCAAGGCAACCTTAGTTTGCCTTGATGTTGCTAGATATGCTAACTTATATATCTGCATATATGTCAGGATATTGTGCATCCCTTCAAACAATCAGAACAACTGCAAACAAAGCAATTAAGATAATACAGCATGTCCAAAAGAAGTTTTCTCATGGTACAAGTTACATAATAAAGCTCAAAAATGTTACATAATGCCCCCATGTATACATATGTCTCTTTACCATTGATTGATTATTCATAATGAAGTACCATTTCAAGAGGTAGATAATTTCTGCTTTATCCTTAAATGTCTTCCAGTCAATTATTCTGGTATTATGTTTATAAGACAATGCCAGACAATACCAAGACATGTTTATGCCTCAAAGACTGAAACTTGCTTCATAACATGGAGCTAAAGAAGTGGGGAGTGGCCTTGAATGAAAAGTTAACTGTTGTCCATAGTTTTGTTCAGTGGGAATCAAAGTGAGTAGACAACTCCGACAAGTGAAATAAAATATCGTCTGTCTTTTGTTACAGACGAGGCGCCTTGTCAGGAAATAGGGGTTTGCTGGTCAGCCTGACTTCTTCCCTCAGAGTAACCCCAATTCACAATATTGTTGTAGCGAAGGTCAGGCCAAGAACAAACACACAATGTGAGTGCATGGGGCAAACAGCCAGACAGAGAGTAGCTATCTGACAGAACCGGCAAAGAGATTGACGAAAGAGAAAATTAATGCATATCAGTGTGCAGGGATATTGTCCAAGTACTACTTAAAAATAGTTCAGGTCCTGCTCCTGTTCAGTTTTGTTGCCCCAACCAGAAATTGTCATGGTATATATATATATACCATTAGGGTTAGGGTTTTATATATATATATATATATACACATACTATCTACTTCCTGCCTGCTCCCAATTCTTGCTGCTCTTTACTCCATGTCTTCTGTTTCTGCAGTTGCCAATAGCAACCAGTTGAACTAGAAGAGATTTTTGAGTTGACACATTAATATGAAAGACATTTTTTCGCCCTTCCACTGCATCCTTCTTCTGTAGATCATTGTGGATGACGGTGTACATTTGTTCTCTGAAGCACGGTGAGTTTCTCAGAGAGGGAAAAAAAAAAAAAAAAATCAGCGGAGGGAGGGGGAAGGAGAGGGGAGGGCAGACTGTTGCACATGTCTGTTGCCATGGGGATTCTGGCGCAGTGACTATGCAGTAATGTGGCTGCAGGAATGGAGGATTTGTTTTCACAAGGGAGGTTCCGGCAAAAAAAAAAAAAAAAAAATGGAGTGAGCATGAGCTGAAGCTTCAGTCCCCAATTATGTGAAGGGGGCATTTATTTTAAAAAGAGAGTTAGCAAGGCTTTACTTAGAGCAAGGTGCTGCCTCAGAGACCTTTGATGTTTTCATACTACCTCACCGTCCAGATTAAATTAAGGCCACCACCATGAGTGGGTAGGATAAAAATCCATTTCAATAAGGGGAACAATGGAGAACTAATGGAGGCTTCATAATTGCATGTTCCCAAGATAAACGTGTTAATCAAATACAAAGCTTGCATAGAAAACAGTAATTTACTTTTCCAGGAGAGAATAGTGCTTGGAATATTGAAGATATAATCACTGGACCAGATGAATTAATTCTAATTAATAGTAAATAAACTGTGTCATTAATATGGAAGTTAGAAAAGTTAATGGTCAGGCTTTTATGCAATTGAAAATGACTGCTATACGTTGACTGAATCTAATGCTTCGCTGCTCAGATTTAATTCTGAGGTGGGCAAGAGATTTGAGAAAAGCAACAACATATTATATTTTACAGTACATGAATAAGTGAATGACTGAATGCAGTGTAAAGCACTTTGGAGTCATTTGACTTGATATGTAGGCCATTTTACCATTTACAGAACTAAACATCATTAAAGCTACCAGGGCCCAGAGGTGCAGACTTTGAAATAAATCAAATAACATGTAAAAACCTAAAATCAGTGTTTCAGAATTGTTTACTAGTAGAAGAATCTGTATTCTCTTGAAAATGAACTTTATGTTTTAATGATTTATAAACAAGCAAATAAAACACAATTACCTCTCATGTCATAATAGGTTCTAGCCAGAGGAATATTTACTAAATTATTGTTGCTTTTAATAACAAAAAACATAATTTTAGAGTCATTCAAGTTTAAGCAAATGTAATGTTTGTCCATGGCATATTAAGGGTTAGAATTAGCATGATAAGTACTAATTTGAGAATTTATGTTGTTATGTTGTCAATACAACCCCCCCCCCTAAAAAAACAGAGGAAATTGAAAATGATTTAACAAAAAATAAATATCCCTGCTGTAATCCTTTATATCTCCAGAGATGAAAATGAAATAAACAAAAAGGGTTTTAATAATACAGATACAAGACGCTGTCTCTTCTAGAGGAGTCTATAATTCTTTAGGATTCTTTCCCGCAGCAGCTCAGAGAAATCAGATCCAGAGGTGCAGTCATGAGATACTCAAACGCCTGGCTGTAGTATATTTTGGAGCAAAGATTTCTTTGAGGACGTCTTTACTTGTCCAGTGACATCCAGACGTAGGAACATGTCCCTCCGCCCCCGGTGCAGCCAGTGAGAAAAGAGAGAGACATTGTGTTGTGAGGGTTCATGTAGATTTATGATGTCACTGATATCCCAGCTGTGACTCCTCCATTCTGGGAGCTGTGCATAAAAACTATTTAATGCTGTGCATTCTGGGATTCAGAGTTTTTACAAGTCTCCTTTTTGTCCTAACCAAAAAAAAAGTAACATTTTAAAGGGTAGAAATATATTTTTGAACTATCTGAGCTCCTCTATATCTTTCAAATGAACATGTACCAGAATTATTCCCAGAAGTTGAAGACAAAATATCGAAGAAAAAAAAAACAACTTTTGTTTGCAATGGGAGCAGCTATGCAGCTATGAGAAAATCAATATACCCCAACAACTTGAGATAGGCAATAGCTAGTTCCTGATGTTTTTAAATCTAATGTATTAAATACTAATTGACAAGGAATTGATATGTTTTTGTTCTCTACATTGTTCTTTTGTGTGTGTGTGTGGCAGGGTGAGCAGAGGGGTGTGTGTGTGTGTGTGTGTGCTGTAATTGACTTTTACCAAAGAGTCAGTTTCAAATCTGCATAATGTTTACATGACTATTGTCATAGAGGACAGAGGCTAGATAGAGAATAGATTTTCTTACTTTTTTCAGATATCATTTAAGCATGCATTCAATGTTTAATTATCAGAAAAGTATCTGATTGTCTCTAGGGAGAATTTATTTATGTGCTGCTTAGAGATGTCATCCACTTTAAAACCAACATTTCTGCTCTATTTAACAGCTGCATTTGGACATGTGGTTATTCTAGTAGTTTTGACACATACTACATGACCGCAGATTTTTTTTTCCAGTCTTGACCTTTGCTGCACGTCATTTCATCTCACTCTCTTCCCCTTTCTACATTTACAGTTTTTTGGGATTTTACAAAGTTTTATGACTTCAGAAAAGTGGAAAAAAAAAAAAAAAAACACAGCTTGAATAGTAAGAGCTAATATGTATAATTTGTTCATAGTTTCAGACAGTTCATTTGAACTGTAGAAATGTGGACACTAAACATGGAGGGCTGTCCTCATGTGCCTCGTTGAATTTGTACAAAGAAAGTAGACATAAAAAAATAATACTAATAAAAAAAAACATTCAAATGATAAATTCAATGGATAAGAAATTGTCTTATAGCTCATCAAGACTAAAAAGTAATGTATATATGCACAGTTAACAGCTAACTGAATTAATATGCATTGGCCTTTATAGTATCATCTATGAATATGATGTTAATCCCAACAAAAACAGAAAAATCCTTTTCTTCACCATGGTCAAACATGTTACCTTTAATCTGTGTGTCAAACTCAAAATGCTAGAAGATATTGGGTTTACAATTTTCCAATCTGAAAGATGTCAATAAAGAGGGATTTAGTCCTCATGCTACCTTCAGGTACCCTTGCAAATCACATGAAACAAGGTCCCCAAACGCTTAGACCAGTGTGTGCCAAGTTGGCAGGGCATTACTGTCTCTGTAAGCAAATAGGGACGTAGGGAGTGAGGAAGACTTTAACAGTTTAATAACCAGGCTGCTCTAGTGTTATCAAAGGAATTAGAGAGGAAGCCAACAGGATCAATATGTGGGCCTTTATCCATTTTACAAGTTCAGCGTTTCGATTGAAGTAAGAACTCAGGGGACACACAGCGTGTCCATAATGGAGCCAATTAAAACTTTTCATCAAAGTCCCAGAAGGGACTTTGATTCAGTAACAGCTGAGTTAAACTGTTTTTTGATACTGTGAGATTAAATTGCACGGCATATGTCTCCGACCCGTTAAAGAGCCAATGAGTAATTCTTTTACTGTCAGCTGAACACCGGGAACACAACAAACAATAACCATATGTTATCCCTATGGAGGTGATCCTTTGGGAGGGTGGAGCTAATCACCTTTACTGTTCTACCTCACTGAAACAGATGCAATAGACCTGGGAATTTCAGTTTTGTCCCTGAGATTTGAAAGATTTTCCTGTAGAATGCTGAGTTAGAGCCATTGTTTCATCTTCAATTTCCCAAGAGGAGCGCTTGAGCACATGAGCTTCTTTAAATGTCATAATGTGGTGTTGTCACTGTGTTTTGGTTTTAGACTTTATTATATTTTGCTATTTTGTGAAATTGATTGTAGCTTTGACTGTCTTTATGAGTCCATGCTCAGTGAATAAACCATAACATAGATGACAAGATACCTTTGTACTCATAAAAGTACCATTTCTGGAATTCAAAATTGAACAGAAGTCCTGAATAATTTCAGAACTGCAAAAAATCTTAAAGGTGACTTGTATAAAAAGCATGTTTTTCAAATATTTCTTTAAACTTCCACTATGTTGTAACAGTATAACATGAGACTGAAAATGTCTGAAAAACATTGAGTCCCTCTGCCTTCTCTCTGTGGTCCTACTGCCATCTGCAGAAATCCACCACTCCCGGTCAGAAACAACCAATCAGATGTAGGACGAAGGTCTTAGCCCCATCTGCTGGGAAGATTTGGTACAGTAATTGTGAATTATTATTTGTAAATAAGATGCACCTTTTAACTGTTTCCATACATGCACACACATACTTGGACTTTTAGACTTGCCTTTTTGTCTGCCTTTCTATGAAGCACATTAGTTTTTCATATCCCTGCTGTTAAGGGACACAGCACCCTGTAGCTTGACTCTAAGCCAGTTTGTGAAGATGTATGACTGAGTGAGCACAATGTCTGCATTGTTCATCATTGTACTTAAGTTGACAATAAGAACATGAAGCATTCCCAGTGTTTTTTTTGTTTTTTTTTTTTAACTTAGTTTTATTTAGCTAGCTGCTAATTAATCCCGTAAACACAAGTATGTATTATGTTGTTCTTGTATACAATGCTAGTAATTAAGGGTAGGATCTTTTTTTTTCTTACCCCCCCTCAAGTAAAATCGTAGAGGGAAGAGGTAGGTGAATCCTCACTACAACCAACATGTATTCAGTTTTTGTTATTACTGAAATGTTATTTTTTTCTGACTTGCATTCAGTTGTCATTGTTTCCTTGCTTCACAACACTGAAAGCAATCCCATTACTGGGACTGAGCGTGTGGGTTGCAACTAAAATGCAGAAACACTCAAATTAAAGGGATTCAGTTATTAAAGTTATTCAGCTACAGATTCCCAAGTGGAGTTTATTTTCTGCAAATAGATCAATGAATGTGAATGATACACTTTTTGTTTTTACTTTGATCTAAACCAGTGGGGGTGGAACTTAAGATTCATTTAGCTTTCTTTTGCTATTCATTTTCCACACTACTCGTGTATTACCAGTGGTCCGAACATCTGTAATCCTTTATATAAAGAGACATGAGCTATAATCCTGGTACAGTTACGATACAATTGCTTGACTTTAATGATCAAGACACAATTAGAGCGGTATCACTACGTGGTGCCAAAAGTACTCACTGACTAAAACAGCTAAGCAGGACAATAAGAGCTCAGAGGGAATTGTTCAATTTGGACATAATTTGAGACCCTTCCCAACCAGGTGATATAATTAGTCAATTAAAAAATAGCAGGAAGAGCTCAGACACAGGCACACAAGGACAGATTGGGTCATGCTAACACATGAATATGCTTTGATCTATATTATTTCATACTTGTTCTGGTTGTATTTTTGGAGTCATTGTCCTGCTAGAAGATGAATATTCACCTCAATCTTACGTCTTAGGTTTTAAACATGCTCTCTTACAGGATTGGCATGTATCTATCCCCAACCATTACCAGATCAGCATCCCTATCAATACCCAAGAAAAACAAATCCCACTGCATGCTGCTGCCATCGCTATGCTTTAGCATGTGCTTAGAGTGATATTAATTATTTTTCCACTGCACAGAATTTTGCATGTGGACACAGTGTATGTGGAAATGACAATGTGTGTGTTTTTTCTTTTGTGTGTGTGTTTGGCAAGGGCGAGGATTAGCGTCTCCTTCTTGAAAACACATGAAATTGTTCAATCATAAACATCATCAGAATGTTTTCCACATAAATGTGGTAAACATTATATGATGCTATGCTGCAGAGACAAATATTTATAAAAATACTAAGGTGGTTTATTTCACTTGGTAAAAAGTGTTACTAACAATTCTTATGCTCACCTTTGCTCTAGACAGTTCACAATTTTGTGTTTTAAAGTAAGAAAATTCCAATAAAATGTAATTTTTCAAATAGATACAGCAAAAAATCATATTCTGCCCCCCTTATTAGACAAAAATTGTATAATGTTTAAGTAAGAACATATTTCTTATTTCATTGCACATTGACATGTATTCTGCTAATTACTCTCTTCACACTGTAAATAATCCAATTAAATTTTTGGAAGCAAAATGCAATTATTTTTAAGGATCGTCAGCAGTGAGAGAGTCGTTTCTTTGTTCATTGTCTTTGGGATCCAGAAGGATGTTGCAGTTGCAGAGGATTCTGCATAAGTTGCGGAATGAAACTTCATTGATTACAACTAATGACTAAATCTGATGAAGGTTGATGATGTTGCTGCATTGTGAGTAGCACACAGGCAACCAGTGCAGCTCATTATTTATAATTACCCCTTCCCTTTTCAGTCCTTAGGCATCACTTTTAGCCGTAGCAGCTCAGAAACACAAAAACTGCCATTTCAAACTTTTTTCAGCTAGTTTTTTCAACTTCTGCGCCGTATTAGATTAGTTTTTTACGGGTGACCACATAGCGTAGTTAGTTTTTATGAAGGCTTCATAAGATTGCAGAAATTAATGAAGTAGTAAGGCACATTAAATCAGAAACTAGCTTATGAAGTTAATTACAATCATAAGGAGTGTTAATGTTAACTTCATAGCCACAGGTGAGAACCCAGGGTTCTTCCCAAATACAATCACAAGCAAGTGATTTATAATTCTCTTCTCTGTCTATGAAATTTAAGCTGGTAATTCTAATAACTCTGGTCATTAGGTGAAAATATTAAACTAACAAACCAATTAAAATAAGCAAAGATTACATGCAAAGACAGTGTGTATTTGAATTGCATTCACTAAGCCACATTTTCTGGATAATCTCCCTCATTATGGAGGATTTTATCAAGATGGTCTCATTGTTCTATATCTCAGAGTGAACGTTTAAACACCACCAGGAAGCTTTACATAGTTTAATTAATTGAACTAGGCAGTTCACAATATTAAGTGATATTATATATAATATTATATGATCATGACAAACAGGCATAATTACATCCGAAATAAAGTTAATGTATTGAAATCGGGAAATTAGCTGCTGTCACACAGAATTTACCTCCTCATTTATATCATTGTTCAGTTTTAATTCTGGTTCTTCTGACAGTGCCTAAAGGGCACTACTTACTGAGATTTATCCCCAGCACACTCAATTTGAAGCGATTCATGCAAAATCACACAACCATACAACAATACTAAGTAAAACTGAGTCGGCTTGCGGGGAATGAAAGGCTCAGAGGATTTATTGAACTTGCACCTCCCAGTGAACCAGGAATACTCCCACTTCACCAGATGGCCAATCCTCCCCTGGCTCCCAATCTGAATTCTTCCTCTCTCCACCACTCTTGTTGAGGCAATGTAAAACAAATAAAATAAAATAACTTCTCTATAAAGTCCCAGCTGCTCAAGTTATATTTTGATTTTGGGTGCAAAGAGATGCGTACACTTAGGCTCAAGATTTAAGACTGAGTCATAAAGCAGGAAGGACAATAAATTCACTCCTGTTTTACTCTAACAATCACTATAAAAGATAAATTTAACAATTAAAATTTTCCCTCTGAGGAGGAAGTAAAGCATTAATTCAAGTTTCCGGTTATTCTCCTGTCTTTTTCCTGGTTAATTTTGTATTACCTGTAGTAAGTAAACATGGCACCACATTTAAAACAGATTAAGAAGATTAGTATATCATAGATTTCTTTTCTTGTACTTTTTTTTTTTTTTTTTTAGTACATGCGTAAATGTTTCTGTTGCATACATTTCATAAACTGTGAGGCTTTTCTAGCATAATTCTGACTGGGAGCAAGCAATTGTTAAAAACATGGACAAATATAAACCCAGGAACAGTAGCTTCTGAACAAACAATCCAAAACATTGTAAAAATGCAAACCTCTTCTTTTCTTTGGCATAAAACTAGAGATTATGTTAATGCAACTCATAGGCTAAGGTAGAAATGTAGACTATCCACAAAGAAATGTTAAAACAACTTTAAGGTAGCAATTGTAGTCACAGGATGATTAAGCTACTTGGAAATCATCTTATGGCTTTAACTTTAGCATGCTCGTCTTTAATTTCCGTTCTAATCTAATCAGGAAAACATTCTCCTTTACTTTCTGTGTACCACGTTCAGAGTGGAACGCACCATGTCACCAAACAGAACAGTAACTATTTTTCACCCTTTAAATTGGCAAATTGAGTGATTACAAGCTGGAAGTCGTCAATTATCAAGCTATTAGAGGCCATCCATTAGATTAAAATGTTCCTATGTTCAAATTATTTTGTATGTTAGTTTATTTTTTTATATATTGATTGTGTTCAACCACAATTTAAAAGCAATGTCCAATTTTCATTCATTCTCAGTACATTTTTCTCTTTCTTTTTGCAATTTTAATGTTATTTCTGTGATTATTGTGAGTTTTTTGGTCATTGACAGAATATTATCCACGTGCGTCTTTGAAGACTTGTTCTTTAATTGTTGGTCGCTGCTGACTCGTTTGACAGATTAAAAGTTTGTTTTTTGTTTTTTTTGCAGATATTTTTTAATCTCACGCCCTTTATTTGACAGGAAATTGACAGGAAAGTGGGTTATGAGAGAAGGGGAAGATATGCGGCAAAGTTCAACGGTCCAGGACTCAGATTAAGAAAATAAAATAAAGACACTTATATATACATATAGCATAATATTCCAACTCACTGAATATGACTGTGTACATTTATGTGAAACCCAGCATGTATTTGTGATTAACCTTGATAATCAGCATGTAAAAATTTGCCTGTTTGTGCACAGTGCTTGAAGTGACAATTTAATGGCCTTACTTTCAGAGGAGTTAACATCATTTTGTACCCCTTCTGGTATTGGCAGACAATTTACAAAATTTCTGTAAGTCATTTGCACTGCAGAATATCAAGGGCACAGTGGAGGACAGCTTCTTGGCAATAGTATTGATCTGCTTGTAAACAGAAGCAACAGAAAATTAATCTAGTGAGGCAGTAATCTATGTGGCAATGACTATGTCCTGAGCAGTGGAGGAAATTTGTTTTCCAATCTTACCCATCTAGGATATAAAACCAAGGGCATAAAAATCAAACCAACCAACGAACCAATAATCCATCCATTCAACATTTTTTCCAGAAACTCTGACATTCAGCAGGGTTGCAAGATTATTTAGCTTTTATAGTTAAATTATTCATTTATATATATATTTTTTTTTTTTTCGTGGTGTTTTTTTATTATAAATATGGCTGACATATTTTCTCTCTTCTAGGTCTTTTATGATGACATATTTATCTAACCATTATATTTAATTACTTATTTTCCCATTTTTGGTGTGGTTGTTAATTGTTTATCCATCCATCCATCCATTGTCTAACACCCTTGTCCCTAGTGGCGGTCAGGAGGTGCTGGTGTCTATCTCCAGCTGACGTTCCGGGCGAGAGGCGGGGTTCAGCCTGGACAGGTCGCCAGTCTGTCACAACTAGGGAGAATTTAGAGAAACCAATTAACCTGACAGTCATGTTTTTGGACTGTGAGAGGAAGCCGGGGTACCTGGAGAGAACCCATGCATGCATGGGAGAACAGGCATACTCTGTGCAGAAAGACCCCAGGCTGGGAATCGAACCCAGGACCTTCTTGCTGCAAGGCAACAGTGCTACCAACTGCTCCACTGTGCAGCATGTTAATTGCTTACACTTTTTTCTATTTTAACCCCATGTAAAGTGCTTAGTGTTAGATTTAAATGCATGAAAAGGCTTTACAAATAAAACTGATGGAATGACTGATATGAGTCAACAGTCTAATTTTAACATCCAGTAAATTGTTTGTAGAATTTAATATCTCATAAACAATTTATTTATTTACAGATTTAGCTTTGAAATGTGTTATGATCTAAATGTATTGTTAGAGTTTCCTTTTTAATCAGCAGCCCGGCAGTTTTATGAAACGAAGAAATGAACAGAGCTTCAACCATATAGTCAGGCTCAGTAAAATAACCACGAGTTCATCATATTTAAAGGTATTAGCTGGCAGAACTCACTCAAGCTGCACACTGCGATGCTGCTGCTAATGCCACTGGCTATCTGCAAGTATCTCTTCATAGAGACGTGTGGAGGTGATGATAATGGAAGTACTTTCATTAATGTGTTTGTGCAACAGTGGTATTATTCTCTAAAATAATAACATCCACCTAACATTTTTCACTGTCTTGTTTCAGTCTTAAAAAATGGATGACCATTTTTTAAAGATTATTCTAACTGAGCAAACATTCTGAGAATAAAAACCACATTTAAACACACACACAAAAACCGAGCAACCCTTTGTTGTTAAAGTAACTATATTGAAATTACAATTGCAGAACAAACAGCTCCACATCGCTGTTGATACAAAACCCTCTTCCTCCTTCAAAGCCTCGTGTTTAGCTTTCTCCATCCAGCGAGCACCCTTTCATCTAAGTATTTCACAAGATCTATTATGTGTATTTGAATGATGTGAAAAAATGACCCGGCAGTTTGCATTTCAAAGTGCAATAAAAGAGATAGATGGAATTGCAGTTCTGTTTTATTCTTTAAGCAGTAATGAGGACAAGTTTAACATGCTACGTAGATTGTTGTGCTGGCTTTTATTGCCTCCACCAAGGAGGCTACAAGGGGAAGAAAACATTTGCCCCGACCTTTTCGGAAGGGAGGCTTGTTGATGGAGTAGGACGCTGGTGTCGTTTCTTGGATTACAGAGCACAAGGACAGGCCACGCTTTGTATGTGTTGTGATCCGTGGACCAGACAGACAGCACAATGGTACTCGGGCGCCCCAGGGGAACGTGCTGTTACCTACAACACCAGTCATGAACGTGCAGATTTTCACACTACTTTTCCTATACAAAAGTATAAGAAAGCAGGAAAGGCGGTGTTTATGCTACAGCCCCCTCTTTGAGCTCTTTGAGCATATTCCAATAAATGTATTTGGCTCAAAATATCTACCATATATATTTTTTTCTGCATAGCTTACCTTGGTTTGCTATTTCACCTTATTTTTACCGTAGCAACAGCAAATGTTGCTACTTTGAATTTTACTTACCAACATCTAACAAAAGACAATTTGACAGTTTAAAGGCCTTCACGTGACATAGGCTTTGGCTCTTTTCAATGCTTTGGGGGCAGCACTTCATGAAATTTACAATGTTTACGTTTACATTTCAAATAAAAATTTGCATCTAATATACTTATGGCAGCAGCTAAAAAAATATTGCTTTCATCAGCTACTCTGCTCCAGTCAAACCTTTATTTATTCCTACCTTCCTTCTCTGAGGCTTCAGATTTACTCTGGCTTGTGTTCCAGGATCAAAAGATGCTTTAGTTATTTCAGAGTGCCAACATCTTGTGGAAGACTTGTCATGGAGGTGTGATAAGAATCTGCCGCATCCTACTGACTCTAATTATAAGCAAGCAGTCGCTGACACCTGTCAGTCATGTAGTGGAGAGAAGCCAGTCTGCAGACGGATAGATGTAAGACCTGAACCAGTCTGACAATGACAGGGAGCAACAGGACAGCACTGCAGTCTTTATATGATCTATTATTAAGGCAACAGAGAAGATTGTGCTTCTATCACCATGAAATAAAACCCAACATAATGAACAAACAAAGAGTGAGCACAAGTTCATTGGCCTCTTGATTTCCTCCCTTTAAACTGTGGACATGGCACCAGTTTACCAATTTTTACACTTTAAAAAGAAACAAATTGCCTCAATGTTCAAAAAATCAATTGTCCTTCTAAAATGATTTTCATTGAAGGGACAATATTATGTAAAATCCACTTTTTTGAGCTATAAATTATGTCATAATGGTATTCTGCTTTTTGGTCATCAACAGAAAAGCCAACAAGTCAGTACACTGAAACAATTTAAAACAGTTATAAAGTGCACCTCACAAGTCCTTGTTGTAGCAATATTGAACTTTTTGCTCCTTCTGTGCTTTCATCTTTGCTTTGCACACTCTGTCTTTGCAACGTGTATGCCTCTGCACATGCGCTGCTAGATAGAATCACGGTACAGAAATTATGTATTAACCAAAGCGTTGTGTGGCAGTGTTTGTAGGAAGCCATCTGACTCACATTCTGGGTTAATTTGAGACTTCCCCCAGAGCAAAACAAATGCATTAGTTCATTTCAGCATATGTCCAAAATAACATATGTTGTGTGCAAGTTGCAAAACCCTCTAGCACTTATAGTGTAGACATTAAGACTGCACGAGTCTCTCTATCTGTCTATCTCGTCGTCTTCTGACGAGTTTTATCTATTTATTCATTTATTTATTTGACATCATAAACAGATTCATTCAAAATATATAGTTTGATAAACTGCCTGATCTCCATCATTGTTCTAGTCCTGGATGTCTTTATGCAGCTGCTTGGCATTCTAAAGTCAATATAATTAAACCCACAATGCAGGAAAAGGCCATAAGAAGATGAGTAATGAATAGTTTTCAGTAATCCTTAGTTCATCACATAATTAAGAAATGACATTTTAACGAACAGCAGAGGTCAGTTTAGAGGCCTTCGATTAAATACCTTTTGCAGAACTACAATAAATAACTACTTTATCTGCCTTTTTGGCAGAAAAGCAAATAAAAACTTCTGTTTGACTACAAAAGAATCTCAAGATTCATGAAGACTACAAGGCAATAATTCACTGCTCTTTTGTAGCACACTGACACATATATGACTTTTCTAAAACTTTCAAGATTTTTGCATCAATGCTGCAAAAATCTGAAGACTGAACATAGAAAAGATGTCAACTATATTGTTATTGTACTAAAGTGACAAGGGTTTTCTTATACAATTTCAAAGCTTTGAAATCATTTGGCGACAAATTATTTAAAATACATGTACAGTATGATGATGTCTTAAAGCCAGAAAACAAAACAATCTCAAAGAATGAAACATAAAACAGTCACAATTGGCCTTGCCATAGTTGCTCTAAGTGGAAAGACAATCTAAAAATGCTATTTTATAGAACAAAAGTAACATTATGAGTGAAAGAAAGGCATGGCAAATATAATGTTGATGTGTGAGTCTCTCTAAGATTGCAGTCCAAAAACAGATCTTGGATTTTATCATTCTTGTGTGCTTAGCCATGATTATAATTTTTTTATGTTTTTTTCTTTTGTTTTTTTTCCCCGTTTTGGACTAAATTAATGCAAGCATTTTACCGCAGATGCATTCTGATTGTATTTTAACTTTTTAACTTCTCTTCCATCCACTTCATGCTTTGCATTATCTTAAAGCAAGGTCCAAAGCACAAGCTGATCTGAGAAACTTAGTTTGAGTTGTGGTGGTATCCCTAAAAAGCATGTTGACAACTACATCATTGTAGTGCAATGAAACCTGCACAGGTAAAACACAGAGTGATTATGTGGAAAAAAGTGAGAGGTGCAAAATCACTTTTTTGGCTTGCTAATAAGTATTCCAGTATTGTTTTGAGAAATTGAAGTGCCGACACACATGGATATCTGCAGCAATCCTGGTCAAACCTGGGATGGAATTTATGACAACCTGAATGCTGCTGGATATTTTAATGTTTTAAATTTTGTGTTTTGTCACATGAGGTTTTCCCCACTGTGGCGACTTACAGGCAGACTGAGATTACTGCAGAGTGCTTCTAAATCCCTCCTCATATTGCTTTCAGAAAGGAATCAGTGGACGCTGCATTTGTGCAGCCAGTAACTGAACAAACAAACAAATGCATACTTCTCCAGTCAAACAATATGCCTGAGGGCTCTTTAATAAAAAAATAATTCATGGAATATCATAAATGTTTCATTACAAAAAAGTACTAATTAGTCTTAAATAAATTAAAATAGCTTAAAACACCAGGGACCGTATTTGTGAATCATAGAGAAGAGACTAGTTCTGGTCTGGTGTTGTCCAGACCAGAACTAATTTATTCTGAGCTGTGGTGTACAAAGCTAGAGTCTCTCTGGTAAACCCACTGAAAACAATGTGAAAAATGAAAGACAGGTGTTCAGAGTATTTCACAAGAAATGGGGGTAGGCGGGGAAGGGAGTTATATTCTTGAAATTAAATAGTTTAATATTTTAGACATGGAAATAAATGACTTTTTTGTTATAAAAGTGAAAAATAAAACAAAAAAACCCCGCTGAAAAGCACAAACTGGAAAATCAAAAGCCATTGTGTAGCAATGAGTAATTTAGATTTTTTTTAATACCCACTCTTAAAAATGTCTCATTGTCGTCAAAAATGTTGTTTTCTTTTGTTTGTTCTTTAAATCAGGAGTTGTATTATTAGTCTCAGTATAAAAAATGTGTAGCTTGAAATGCAAAACAACACAAAAACTTTTTATTTCTAAATCGTTGGCAGTACTTCACTTGCAATGTTTTACTAATCTCTAAAGTTTTAATAATCAATATAATTGTTAGTCTTGATGGCAGTAGGGCCATATTATAAGTTATGAATGTCATCATTTATCAGGTTCAGTCTCTGAAACAATGATCTGGGGATCCTGATTTGGACACATTAATGGGCATCCAGATCCTAAAAATCTAGATAAACTTTGTATTTGGATGAACAGGACTCTATTCACTCCTAAAACTCTCACATTACTTACCAAAATGTTGAAAAAAGAGAAAAAGCAAATACTCCCGCCTGAAATAAATGTTGCAATGTTGCATAAGCATAAAAATTTTATGTCTTGGTGCACATAACAAAGATGAAGGAGTTCCGAAATAGATTTTAGATTTGGTTTGACTTTTTTCTTTGCTTTGGTAAAATATTTTCAGAGAAGTGTTTAAAAAAATAACAGTGAGATATTTAATTCTTACTGACATCTCTTCCCAGTTAGATATGTGAGTTTGGTGAGTCAAAACACAGGTTAGGTGTGAGAAAATACATTTACAGTCAAAGTCTGCTGCAGGCACGGAGGCCTGATGCTGACTGTGAGGCATCTGAGGTGCTTTTGTCAGAGTGCAATCTTGAAAAAGGCTAAAGGAACATTTCAATTTCCCTTTGTTTCTTGTAGATGCTCTCATCACCTGTTTTGTCTGCAGAGATCAGTTGACTGGTCAATACTGTTATTTAGGAGAAGCCGTCCTTGGCGCTGGGCCTAAAGGCTTGGGAATACATAACAAGCCATGGTAAAAGAAGACATTCTTTTGGTTTTAAGGTTTTATGTACCTGTATGTACTGTTTCAAGATAAAACTAAAAAAAAAAGAAGAAAAAAAGAAAACATAAACCCTACCAGGCAGAAAGAGTTTATGAGTAAATATTTTAGAAACCAAAAAATTGTAACAAACAATGTAATGATATTCAAATGCAATTTTGATACTCAGTAATTTCACATTTGCTACTTTTTAAAAAGTTTCTTCGAACGCTTTTTTTCAAAACAGAACAATCGTTTCATCAAAATGTTTACTTTCTGTAATTTTGACATCCTCTAGTCACATGGAAACATCTAAGTAACGTGTCTATTGCCACATGGCTATTTTTGTTTTTTGATAGTTTTCCAAACGCTTTAATATAATTGGAATAGTTGTCATTAGCCTTTAGTTGAATAGCATTGCACTGCTCATCATCTTGACATTTTATTGTCAAACCTCTTGTTGAATGAGGTGACATGAAAAGTGAATTATTTATAGAGTAATTTAAGTTTTTTTTTTTTTTTTGGTAAATGTGTAGAGAATACCAGGAATTCTTTCACCACCTTAAATTACCCTCAGGTTGAACTCAATAAGGAGAATGTGTGAGGTGCAAAATCAAGCAGAAGATTGATTGCTTGGCAAGCTTCAAAAACTGCTCTTGGAGCTGTAGGTGGTAATGTAGTGTGGAGTAGGAGCAAGGCCTAAAAGAAACTAAAAGAACACTGAGGAAACTAACAGAACCAGCAGCCTAGAGCAAGACCTGTGAGGTTCACAATACTTTCTTCAAGGCATTGTATGAATAATTGAGCACCAGAGTTTTAGAAGAACGTTTTGATTTAAAGTCAACCTTTCATTTTTCCAACTTGTTTCTTGTGGCTCGAAGTTATACATTTTGGAATGGTTTCTTGTCAGATCTCATATAAAATCTGTGGAGGAATCTAAAGATTGAGTTAGTGGCAGGAAGGCTTTCCAATCAAGAAGACTGGAAAAAAAGCTGATCCACTATTATAAGATGGGGTTGACTGCTGTATATACCACCAAAGATCTTCTTTCACAAATAATTGTGGAGAGTAGACTTTAAATATTTTTTGCCACCCCATTGTCTTATAAGATGTAAATCAAAACAGATATATTATTCTCTTTTTTTACATTGTTTATTGTGTTGATTTATTGTGATGAAATTCTTCAGGTCCATTAATAATTTGGGGCTTAACTGTAAATAGTGTAAAATGACACAGTTTTGGACGTTGTGACACTCAAATAATCAAATTTAAATTATATAATAAATGCTTAACAGACAGAATTAATAAACAGTGTCTATATACAACTATTGTCAAATGATTTCCTTGATTCATTTGAAAATGTACCCCTCTTTGTACTGAGAAATCTGTAACTTAATCTTCCGTAGGATTTTTGGTGACCAGCTACAAATAGTTACCTGTGGATAGTAAATATTGGGTAAATCAAAGCTTTTCAATGGATTGAAAAAAAAAAAAATTGATTTCAAAAGTTTTTCTTGAAACTGGATTTTATCCTATACTGTTCAGCAAAAATGGCAGTGGAACAGATAATTTCGATGACAAACATGAGAAGATGTCCAGCAATTGGAGAGGCCACCTGCTGAAAAACCTTCATATAAAAAAAATGTAGGTATCATGAAAATTAAAAATACATTCCAGCATGTTATATATTTAGAAGAAATGGATGAAATATTATCCCCCAGTGTTGCAATCCTGAATTTACTACCTTAGCTGAAGGAAAGGGGGATAAATGCCTTTAATATATCTCATCAATAAAAAGGTGGCAGTTCTTAGCTCTCAGAAAGACTGAGTTAATCCCCCACATATGAGATTTCTGGGGCTTTTCTTTGTTACCCTTTTTTCTCCTTTCTTTATCACACCCACGTCCTGTCTCCAGTCCTTTTTTATTGCATAGCTATTAGACTGAAGGAGGGCGAGAGGTTTAAAGGTCAGGTGCCGGTTGCAGGGGCATGAAACACAAAGCACCGACAGGAAGGTTGTAGCTGTGATGTTTTCCTGAAGTATGTGTGCTTTGTTTCTCAAATAATTACACCACATGACTCAAGGAGTCCCCACACGCCACCCCCTTTAAATTACAAGTGTGCTTCTAAAATAAAAAAAAACAACACCCTAAACAAATCTCTCCATTTGTTAGCATTTGTATAATCAGACTGAAGTGTCCACCAATAATCATAAGAAGTCTGATTATATAAAGTGTTTCTTACAGAGCCACATGGTGAGATCTCCTTATAATTGATCAGAGCTCTCAAAAGATTCCTGCGAATTACCCCTGAATTCATTGGAGTTGTTGATCTTTAATGAAGGGTCTGGAACATGCAAAGAGTTAACAGCAAGTTGTGACAAAACATTTGGCTCAAGTCATCTGTGGGGCAGCACACACAAACAGTATTATTCTTTGTGTTGTTTAGTTCAGCCTTGTTTCTGTTTTACTATAGTTCAGTCAGTTCTCAGTTATTTTGGTTAGATCATGTTTGTTATTTATTCCTTGGGTAAAGTGATTCTTTATTGTGGTTAGATTTATGTTTCCCAGCTTTCTATTAGTGTTTTCTCGTCCTAACTCTCCTGGGCCATTTTTCTCTCCCTCACCTTGCATTTTATTCTTCCCTCACTGCTGCATTAAGTTTGTAATTAGTCCCTGTCCATTGTTTCACCAATCCCACTCACCTGTATTTGACCACCTCTCTTTCAGTCACTCCTCACTGGTTGGTTAAAAATGCTAGTGAGAGAAACAAAAGTGAAGAAATAACGATGAGACTAAGAGTAGGTCATACCCATTTAAATTACATTTTAAGTCTAATTGGGAGGAAAAAATAATGATAAATGTGAAGGATGTAGCAGAGAAAGAAAATGTAGGAAATGTATTGATGAATTGTAAAATATACGAGCCTGAAAACGAGAGATGGAGAAAAATAGTAAGAAGGATACGACAGGAATGGATTCTTAAAGAAATATTGGGAACTGAAGGAAATTTTAAGGGTTTTTATAGATTAATGAAAGCAATATTTATTTATCTTTGTAATACAAAATTTAAAATAGAATTTAATGGATGTAAGTTAGTACTACTACACACTCATGTATAGTAGGTGGAGGTATGCACCTTAACGTTGCTTGTGATCCGCCATAAAAAAAGAAGAAGAAGAAGACACGTTTCCTGGTCCCTGGTTACTTCCTGGCTCTCTTTGTTTCTCATTGTTCCTTTTAAGTTGTTTTGTTATTTGTTTATTAAAACTTATTTCATCAGTTAACTTGCATTTTAGCCCAACTTCATACACAGAAATTATGACAAAAGGAAAATATCTGTATCTCTATTCGATTGTTCTAATTTTTTGGATTGCATTTCTTAGACAAATTTTCTTTTTTTTTTATATCTTCACAACATATTCAAAAATTGCCTATGACCCCCGGGGGTAGGTTGTGACACAGACTTTGACTAACATGCGTCTGTACACTGTGCCAGGTCACTGCAAAGAAACAAAGGTCATCTATCTGGAGGCAAGAGCAACACCCTTGGATCTATCCCTCTGCCCACATCCCAACAATAATTAATTAGTCTCCCAGGCCTGTGAAATAACACAGCCCACATTTTGAAAAGGGAACTGTAAATCTAACCAGTAGCTGTCATGTGCTGACTTCACATTTGAAGCTTTCAGTAAAATAAAGATCTGCAAATATGACATGTCTCCACAGTCACTGTTAGCGTTCCCTGTCAACAGTATTCTGAGCAGATGACACAGTTTGATGACAGAATAGTTTTATAATTATATGTCAACTGATACACTCTGACATCTAAAACCTTGTGAAACATCACATGCTTGACAGGAGAAAACTTTTGTTTGCTTTCACGAGGAGCTGGAGTCGTGACGGCTAAATTTCTTTTCATTTGCAAGCTTATGCAGTTAACACATTTTCCACAGCCGCCCCTGCAACCTAAATCACAAAGAAGCTGTACTTTGTTTATAGTGTCATAAACACTAGTGAACACATAGTCAGAGGTTTGTTAGTACATAGTTTTGAGAGGTTTCTCAACCCATCACTTTTGCTCAGATATAAAATTCGCAACAGGGTTTTGGAAATTCACCGCATACTGAACCTGCTGGATTATAAACAACATAATTTGGGATATTTTATGATTCAAATGCACACCAAACTTGGGCTATGGTTTGACCGTGGAGACTGAGTAAGGTTTTTATTTTCCTTTTTTCACCATTATTTATAGGTTTTGAATCTAAACATACACATTTTGTGTATAACCCATCACAAAAGTAAAAATGGACAAAATCGCAAAAACTAAAAAGTACAGTAAAGGTGTAGTTTGGTAACCGACACTTAAATGCAATTCTCACTCCAGAGTGGATTGTAAATCCATCCATCCATCCATCCATCCATCCATCCATCCATCCATCCATCCATCCATCCATCCATCCATCCATCCATCCA
>CAEFZY010062528.1:0-26790 GCA_903066815.1 Brachyrhaphis roseni
CTGTTTAGTGCTGTGTTACTATGTATGGGCTGTTTGCACGTAAGGCTCTGACGTCACAACCGCATGCGCAAATTTTCGCTTTGAGTCACTATGACAGCTAGAAAATAGTGATGGGATTTTCGGCTCCTTTTCGAGATGCGGCTCTAATGGCTCTTTTTAGTGTGGAGAGCCGGCTCTTTCGGCTCCCATACGGCTCCCATTTGTTGTTGGCGGGGGGTAGGCGACGACACCTTTTTCTTTTGTTGACCGGGGGGCCGGTCAACAAAAAGCCGCTATATTTCCCCCGCCCCTCCCCCCCCTCCTTATATTCCTATAATTTTTTAGTAAATACGGACATGTCCCGGGAAATACGGACGTTTGGTAACCCTAATACTGTAGAAAAAAAAAAAAAGGCTCCCAAATAGGATCCTAAAACGGCTCCCATTGTGGAGCCGGTTCCAATCGTTCACCTCAAAGAGCCGGCTCTTAGAGCCGGATCGTTCGCGACCGACACATCACTACTTAAAAGACAATTTGGATTCTAATCAAGGTGCAACATTTTGTCTCCCTAGTAGTGGGACATTTTATAGACACAAGGAGAAAAAAAGGAATGCCTTATCCAGCCTTGATTTCAGCTGCAGTTCAGGTTTTTGCTGGTGGTGTAATGCTGTGGACTGGAGGATATTTAGTTTAGGGCCTCTTGGCATGAACTGAGCAACATTTAAACACTACGTACTACCACAATGTTGTTGCTGACCATGTCCACCTCTGACTATTATACCCATCTGTACAGGGATGCAGTGTCGATATTTCACCAGCAGGGGGTATTGCACAGCCTTGCAGCTTTAAAGCACTCCTTTTCACATCACACGTCTGGAAAAGTCACTTCACGCTCTAGGTATAAAAAGCATAAATAAACTCACCATTCAGAGCGGCTACATTTTTATCTTTAATAGAAAAAAACCTATTCAAAAATAATACAACAGGACGTATCCAGTAAAGATGGTTAAAAATAATAATAATAAAAAAAAAAACATCTGTGTTTCAACAACAACCACAAATTCTCCCTTTAAGTTCCTCAAAATTGTTGTCGCTGCAATGTTTATGAAGGGGTGTGAAAGTGTGTGAATACAGACTGGATCAGATATAAGCTCTATGGGTACCTCTGATTTATGTACATGATAATCTGCTGGTGAAACAAATACGATATTGTAATGTGTGTGTGTGTTTGTGTGAGACACCCGTCTTTCACACTGAAATAAGGCAAATGAGTTTCTGTTTGTTAAATACAACAACCCTTTTGTGTGTTTTTGTGTGTGTAAGAGAGGATTCGTTTAAAGGAGGAGTGATTGTGCTGAGACACAGACTAAATTTTGGAGCTTCATTTTGCCGACGACAAAGACATACTATGATGGACGTCAAGAACAAAAACGGCTGGAAACAAACATTTGAAGAAGGATAAATTTAACTGAATAAGTGGCTGTGGCATAGAATGAAAACAAAAATAAAAACAAAACAAAACAAAACAGGTCCTTGACTTAAAAAGGAAGGAGTAGTTTAGGAGATTCTAAACTACTAGCTCCCTCCATACTCTCTCATATTAAAATATCCCATATTTCTCCCTCTTCATCTCCCACCCTCACCCTTTCAGTCCTTCTTGGACAAGGCGAGCCCGACTGAAGGTAGTCAGGCGATAAAGTTCAGCAATGATCCACCACCATCCTCTTCTCCCTTGGGCTTTATTTTCTCTACTCCGTGTGTTTTTCAGTCCTCAACACACCGACGACAACTCTAATCTTCGATGGATATCAACACCCAGGAGTCCCGACTGCGTGGGTTTATATATTTAGGGTCAGGCCACAGAGGAGGACACGGACAGATGAGGACGGACAGGTGAAGGAAATATCTGCTTGACCTGACAGGTCCGGCGACGATCTCTCCATCGTCTCTCCCTCAGCCAGAAGGGATGAGGTGCTGAGTGCTGCAGTCCGTGACGAAGCTCGTCTTTGTCCCATTCTCTTTTGTTTTGCACTTAAAGTATCACTGCCATATGCTCAGAAAAATCCCCCCCACACACCAACAGTGTCCCGTCACACTGTAAAACACTGATTAAACTTTCTCTTTCACTTTCAGGTACACACACTCAACGAGGCTGTCCGTGGGGGGAATAGGGGAGGGGGTCGAGTCCGTGGGGGCTGGTGTGCTATGTCCCATCTTCCTCCTCCTCCGAACAGTAGTCTCGCCCCTAAAAACACAGCCAAGCAGATGAAATAGAGGGTGAATACCCCAAGTTTAATGACTCTGAACAGTCTGCACCTGTTACTTCAGTCACATTCAAATAAACATCTATCGCTGGAACAGGAGATGCTGAATGAGATAGAGAAGTGCTGACAGGTGGCTTGTTTTGCTGTTTGGTTTCTTTCATGAAGGTGAGGAGCTGACGGCTGCGCTGCTCTCTTCAAAGCGTCCCTAACAACCTCGTCTCTCTTCCAAACGGAGGCTGCGGCGTCATAAACAAAGCCTCGGCCTGCAAGACTTTCACTGCAGAATTTCTGTCCCCACTACTCTAACCAAGTTAGAGATATTGAGATAAACAGGGAAAAATTTTAAGAGCAATTTTGGGGGATCGGCAAAGTTACAGTCAAATGTAACGTAAAATGTGGTTTAAATATTTTTTTTATTGTGTTCAAGCTGCACCACCAAAAATGACTAACAAGTGGCAATGAATACAAAAGTGTTTTTCTCAGTAAACAACCTGTTGAGACCCATAGTAGTCAAACTAAGATTCAAATGTTTAGATATGAGTTTGGTTCAGAGTCACAGATCTAATCTCTGCTACACCTTTACAAAAATTTAAGGCTCTGACTAAAAAGTTTTAATAAGTAACTCCACTTAATAAAATTCCTCATAAATATTGATTTATTGCAGTGGTTCTCAATACAAGTCATGTGTTATTTAAATTATAACTTAAGTTGCTCTAAACTATTTATTTATTTTTATTTTTTGGGGAGTGGGGGTTCATGTCCTTGGATGGCTGAGAACCTAAAAATATGTACAAATTGAATATTTGGGAAGTATCATAACTTAAACTTAAGGGTCAGCACCAGAGTTTTGTAGAAAAAGGCTCTACGACACTGAAGATGATAAGAAAATAAAGATATACTTTATTTTGTTTTACTGCATATAGGTGAAAAAGCTACATTTTGTTGTAATCTAACCAGAACACCCTCTTTAACGTGTTTGTTTTTGCTTTCTTTTTCACACTTCTTCCATAAAGGCCAGAGTTGTGAAATGTTTGACCAATTGCTGTCCTGTCAGCAGATTAAATTACACACAAGTGACATGTTGCTTTATTTAGAGGCATTGAAGTAAAGAATAATGGCTAGAAATGTAAACTTTTTTTGTAAAATGTTTTAAAAACTACATAGTATTTCCTGCTTCATCATTAATATGCACTCTTTGTATTTGGCTGATAAAAAAGGACAAAGAATCAAAATATAAAATATGATTCAAGGTTATATTTTGACATGTTAAAAGCTCAGAGGGTGTAAATACTTTTGGAAGTCACTGTAGCTGCAGTGACTACTACACTCATTGGAGCAACATTATAACTTAGAATTAGATAGGATCTTCCAAATAATTAACACAAATTATTATTGTCCAATATTACTTTATTTTACACCTTTCTGTTTAAAATGTACACACAGCACATAAGCTGATTTGGAAAAGCCGCAAAGGCTTATGGGATTTCAGGCTCAACTTGACAACTCAGATGTGATCTATGAGCTGAAAGTCAAAGATAAAAAGCAGCTGAGCACGCTGCCTGCAGGTTTGCCCTGGTGCTCCTCACCTAATGTTGCTACAGTCTCAAATAACAGGAACCAGCTAAAATGTGGTCAATTGTTGCCTGGCTGGCGCTTTTGTCTTCTGGTAAACATACCGGCTTGGACAATGATCTTATTGTGGTGACGTAAAGCAGAGTTTAAAGTATTAAGATTACCCAAGGCTACATGATAAGATGTGTTGCTTTTGAATTCCTTCCAGATACACTTGACATTCAGCCAATCGTCGTATGACAATGAGTAGATTGTTGGACACCGTCGACTGATACTCACTTGTACTTGCCACAATAAATGACAAAATATCATCCTTGTGATCAAAGATAAACCTTAAGGGGTTTTCATTCTCCTCTGGTGTGCGGAGATGTTCATTTCCTTGTGCAGTAAATGATTTTATGATCATACAGTTCAGAGGTAATAGAGTGACTGCCACATTTACTTTCACCCCTGGTCAAGATGAGTAAGAAGCCCTTAATTTTTGTATTTCTTTCAATCCAGCAACGTAGTCCTATGTTAAAAAAAACTCAAGGGGGGATTTTTTATTATTATTTCGATTGCATTTCTTTAATAAAGTAAAAAAAAAAACGTAAAAATAGTCTTTATAAAATCGGGTAAGAAGGATAGAAAAGCGGGTTAAAAAAATCTCAGAAGTTTGCTATCAGAAAACAGAGTCCCATCTTGGAATGATTGGGTTACATAATCTAAACACCAACCGGTGGAAATGTAGTCTTTCTTGCACTACCAACACCTATGTAAGCATGTTGAGTTCGCCAAGCTGTCCTGAAACTGCGCATTTGGGTCACATGAGACAAAGATGGACGTTTTCAGCAACAGACACACATCCAAGATAATCTAATGTAAAACAAAGGATGCATAAGTGGAAAAGCAGCTCATGTTCAGTATGGCGATGCTGTGTTGCTGTCACTCTTTAAAAGGCCCTAGGAAGTGTATAAGAGTGGACTGCATCACAAACTCTTTGAAAATACCAGGACAATTAAATAAAAATCAGGTGGACTCTGCAAATACACTGAAAGGGAGGTAATCATTGGATTGTTTTAGGAGGACAATGATCCAAAACACATGGTGGGAACAATGCTTCACCAGGTACATAATCAATCTTCTTCCATGGCCATCTCACTCCCAAGACCCAAGACTGAAATCCTATAAAAAAACAACCTTTTAGGTCTGGAGATCTGAAGAGGAAAGAGCATATTAAAAGATCTGGACTTTATTTCAGCTTCAGACCCCTCAACTAACACTCAAATAACATATTTGAGTGTTAGACTTGTATTGCCTACTGGATGAGTTTACATGGATGATTACGAAGTATGGATGGTAATAGCAGCACAAGCAGCATCAACAGCCCTTTCATTATATTTTAACTCATTTGTAAAAATCTGTTTTGATCTTTTACAAAAGGAAAACATTTTTTTATAAAATATACAAATCTGCTGTAACTCTTCCGATGCTTTTTACATATTTTTTTCTAGCCATTGATAAATATGGCTGGCTCTATATTTTCTATTAAAGCTGCACAATAAATTGAAACACAGTTGTTATCGCAAATATTTATGGTTGAAAAAACTAAATTACAGTGTGTAGGCCAAAAAGTTTCAAATACCACTCATTCAGACGTTGCATTTAAATAATATATTTGCTTTACAAAATAGCATAGAAAACAGCATCAGTGTTTGGTCACATCAGTGGTTGGATTTTGGCAAAGTTTCTAGGTTTTATAAACCTATATAGAAACACAGATTGGAGAGAAGCATCTCATTCTGTGCAGACAAGTCTCACGTTGGGTGGTGACTCATATTGCGTTAAAACCCCATCTTTGCAGAGAAAATAATTACTTAAGTGAGACTTTAAACTTTGCAGAACTTTTTCATAATGCAAGAAAGTGAAGCAAAAAGAAATAAAGCCTCATTGCATAATAAGGTATGCTTCAAGCACTTTGTGAAGCTGAGGAGAACTGCTGAGTCGATCATTTAGTCTTTGTAGGGGAAGAGCTGCATTTGCACACAATAACTTTGTTTAAATGTTGAAACCAGATTTTTATATACACTGTATTAAAAACAACTTTTTTCCTCACTGTCAAACTTAATGTCCCCTATTTTGGGTAATCCAGGAATACCTATTATTACTATAGAATCACTGTTTTACTACCATCCAAATTCACAGCTTCCTTTTATGGAATCATGGAAAAAAATTCAAGATATCTGGAAGAGAAATGTGGACATCTCCAAGTTTTGTTCATCTGTGGGGACACTTTCCAGATAGAATGTCCATGTTCATCTGCTCAAACAATTAGTATGAACGGCATTTGAATGTCCAGTCATCATACATCTAATGAAAGGAGTTAGTTTTGGAGGGAAATGGGCCTTTAGCAAATAAATTAAAACAATGCTAGTAATTCTGACCCAAAATGTTCATTCAGACAATGAGGGGAAAAAAAGTTTGTGTCTCTATTTAATGGTGTATGTAAACATCTGATTTCAACTGTACAGAAGAATGGGACCTTTGAGATGTGTGCACAACCTTTACCATTGGACAATGTGATACTCGTCTCTCAAGAAATGATGTGAATCTCTTCATATTTGGCTGCAAGCATAAAAATGATTCAAAGCAGGGAGTAAAAATAAAAATGAGTCATTACTTGTTTCACCGTGTCATTCAAGTAGCTGGCAAAAAGGAACAAGTGTTCATAAATTGCAGTGATTACCTTTCCTTCTGCTTCAAGAATGACCATGGGGACTAATAAACGTCTTTGTTTCTTTATAATTTTGTCCCTTTTAATTTCGAGACCCAGCTGTGACTTTTTAAATTATGTTAAATGTATTTTCTACTTCCATCAAACCAACCCCCTGGGCCACTAATGAAGACACACACACACACACACCCACCCATGCCCCCACAAACGCACATACATGCCTCACCTTTTCAATTTTCTCATCCAGCATCCTGAAAAATTCCTGCTGGCTCTCTGACGTGTGAATGCTGATGGAGACGGAGAAAGGGAGGGAGAGGAAATCGGAAGATGGAGATGAGGAGGAGAAAGGAGGCAACAAATACATCATGAGAATTTTCCGTTACACACTGCCCTAACCCGCCCCCCCCACAGAGAACAAACACAGATGAACACTCTCTGCAGTGAGAGAAATTATCTGTTTAGGAGTCTACAAATGATTTTAAATGATAATTCAATAAAAAAAAAAAATATCAAAACGGTCCTTGAAAGGACAAAGAGCGCAACACGTAGCTGCCATTATTCACACGGAGCCTGAGGTGGACGGCCAAACTGCTTCACAAAAGCCAGATGCTTCAGATTGTTTACTTCCAGGAGTCGCGCTGTGAAGGAGGTGACAGTTTAATAAAGGATCAGCTCGGCCCAGTAATGAACGCGCTCAACTTTTGTCAACAACTTCAGCTACTCTTACGTCTTAAGATTGGCAAAAGATGTAAACTATTCCAAACATCTCAGCCTGAAATGTTCTCATAGAGGGAGAGAAATTTCCTTAAGCTAAAATATTGACAACATTAAAATAACTAAAACTATTTTATCTAATTTAATTAAAACATGGGATTATTGTGACATTGTTGCATTTGACAAGATTAATGTTATAAACTCCAAGGTACAAAAGTTAATCTTTATTTTTAATTTAGTAGTATGTATTGCTACAGTCAGCAGCGGTTCAGATGGAAGAACTAAGGATAAGGATATGTGTACCAATGCTTGCATGCATGTATGTAGGTTAGCATACATAGAGGTTCGCATTAATGCATGCATGGTTGGACAGATGGATAATGGACAAAGATTAGAGGGTGAGTGGACAGATTCAACTTCAAAACAATGGAATACGACATGAAGCCTAAAAATGTATGCAGACATACTGTATTATGTTTTCCACAACAATTTTTTGTAAAAACTTTCACTTAAAACACTCAATTACTTTGTGATATTATGAGTGAACTCTCCTTTAACAGAGTTGTTTGAGTGCTGCTTACACTCCACAGGCCCCTCAGAAGAATAATAAATAAAAACCTGGATGCTTAAGCCATCATATTGGCATCACACAGTAGGACAGCTTCTTCCTGTGATAATTTATGCTGTTTTTTCCTTTAATCTATCACTCACTATGATCAAATATGTAAACGTATCCAGTTTGTTTAACAAAGTATCTCTGAAGCAGCTCTAAGGGCTGCTGCCATCCACTTACTTAGATTTGATGTTCGTTGCAGCCGCCTCTTTCTGCTGTTTGCCCCTGTACTCCACATTGCTCTTCTCCTGAGAACAAACACACACAGATGCCATTAGTTTTCATTATCAGCAGACAGAACAGGTTGCAAACACAACGATAGGAATCAGCAGAGCGGCCACGCTGCTGACAAATCAAAAACCTGAATGACTGAGCTGCGCCCTCACCCAGTTGCGGCAGGACGTGGGTCACAGACATAATGTATGAGCATCTAATAAACCCGTTTCTCAGCACTGATCAAGGTCAGCTGTAGTCAATGTTTCTGCAGCCATGTTCAGGTCAGCGAGGGGGTTAGTGTTGACAACCCAGAAAGGTTTAGAAGATAAAATTTTTGTCTTTTCTTTATTGTGACATTGTCTCTCTTGTAACTTTCAAATTTTGCCGCTTTAAGGTGATAGACCAACATAGGACTGTCTGTGGAATGAAAATCATGCATTGATTAAAAGAAGAAAAAGTACAAGTAAAAATCTGAAACGTGTGCTGTGTGTATTTATCCCCCACATAAAAAGTCTTTATTTTGTAAAACCACCTTTTGCAGCAACTGCCGCTGCAGGAGAAATTTTCAAAACTTGCCACAGATTCAAACTGGGAATTAGGTTTGTACTTTAGCTAGGCTATTTAACCACATAAATATGAGTTGATAACAGACCCTTCCATTGCAGCACAACCTGAGCTGTGGATCTCTGCAGCTCCTCCCGAGTTAACAGGAACCTAATGTTCTTTGTCTGACCTTTTAATGTAGGTGAGCCATCATGTCTTGGTATGTTTGCAGTTGTGCCACTCTCTTTTCATTTTGAGATGTTAGAACAGTGCTCCGTGAAATACGTTAAACAACTTTATTTCTTAGTCTTCTTGATGCTGTTTGTTTCCTTCTATAACAAACCTTTGTTTTAAAATATATAGGCTAGGGAATCCATGCAATAAAATATGCTTTTGGAGCAACAAACTACACTTCGGTTATAAACAAAAAAGAAAGGAAAGGGACTTTTGAAGCTTGCAAGAACATGTTTCCGACTATTCTTGGAAAAGTTTGACTTTTGTAAATCAAATCAATGAATGAACCGAGCATAGCGTTGGAGCAGCATAATAATAGTGTTGAAGATCGTCTTCTGCTTGTAACCTTGTGTTTTTATGAAACTGTGTCTCTGTAGTGTGATCCTGCTGCTGTTTTACAATCGGGATTTATTATGCCGCTCACTGTTTTAACAATCGCCAGGACGTCACTATGTCCACTTACAGGAAAAAAAGAAACAACCCGTTCTTGTATTCTCTCACCATCATAATGTACAGGCCTTCTGTGACCTGAGGAGGAAGTGGATTTATTCAGAGATAATGTGCCTCAGCTTATAAATTATTTACACCGTCAGGTAAGACATAGTGGCAGTAAAATCATTTATGAGGTTTTAGAGCAAAGTGACTTCATGAAACTTCCCTGATGTGTTTAAAACCTGAAGATTTCTGCAGCGGCGGACTGGAAACCAACCATGCGCTCAGCCTACACATTCCACACACGCCAGACTGTTGTCTCCACCTGCTTGTGAGGAACCTTTCTGTTTGCCTGTGTGTATTTTTTTTTTGTGTGTGTGCTTGTGCAAAAAGAGTGTGTGTGTACTGCACACAGACAGAGAGAGCTGCCTTTGGACACAAACACAGGCCTGTTGGCTGGAGCTGATGAGCTGTCAGAGGAAGGTTTGAGTGTGTGCAGATGACAGGCTGTCAGTGGACTGGCTGCTGTTTTGGGTGTGTGTGTGGGGGTGTGTGTGTGTGTGTGTGTGTGTGTGTGTGTGTGTGTGTGTGTGTGTGTGTGTGTGTGTGTGCCCGTCTCTCACCAGGTTCTCCTGGTTGCGTGCGTTCACCCGGTTTTCATCCCCTCTCATGTACTTCACCTCTTCCACTCCCTTCATCTTGTATTCGTCTGAGAACAGAAGAGTTGGCATGATTAAAGGAGGGGGAATTAACAATTACATGTATTTATGAGGAGTTACCCAGAGATGAAACGTCAAGCACATTCCTTTCATTCGTATTTTGACAAATTTTGAGAGAAAAGATAGAGGGGGGGAGACATCCTTTTCTGCACCGTCACTGCATTATATTATCAAGACTGGTCTTTATTCTATTGATTTTTAGCCACATGTGGTTGATGGTAATGTGAGAACAGAACCTGATACGACATTTCATAATATGCATGATAGTCGAGGTGGAAGTACAGTTAGATGGGACATTGCTTTACAATTGGAGCATTAGAAATATAGAAGAAACAACATAGAAATAGCAGGAGGAAATACCAGAGAAGCCAGAAGAGAAAAGGAGAGAGGGTGATGATAAGGAGGAGGAAGATGGGGAGGATTAGAGACCAGATGAACAGCTTCTTGGCTACATGGACAGCTTAGATGGCTAAGACAGTTAGGAGGAGCTCAGAAGAGACGAGAGTTTTAAGACTTCATTGAAGATGACACGGCTCACGCACCGCCATCCATCCTTCCTACCAACAGCGACTATTTAGGATAAGATGGATATTTCACATTGTCTTACTGACCATTTTGAAATTGTTTTTGTGTTAAATTGTCAAGGAATGCATAAACTAATGTAATTTGTATACACTGTAAGTCCAAGTGCTTTCCCAGAAGGAAAGTAAAAATATAATTAAAAGACTAAATACACGGAAGTGGTGAAAATGGAGTATTACATAAGAACAAAAACAACAAAAATGGCTAAAACATGATATAGGTGAAAAGACAATTGCCTTTACTGCAAAGCTTCAGTAAACAATGATGTTTTCAGTCCTGATTTAAAGGCCCATCTCAGATTTATTTATTTTTTTTGTCCTAGAATGTGACCCATATTGCCTGAATGGCAACTCAGAGAAGAAGAAGCCATTACTTTAGCTATTAGCTAAGAGCTTAAGAGTTACAAAGTGGCTTAAAAACAACAGAATCAATGTTTTGGTAGCCATCACAAAGTTCGCACATCAGCCTACCTGGAAAATTTGAAGGAAGAACTAAAATGGCATGGAAGATGGCCTGAAAAGCTAAGTGAATTACATCAGTTCAGTCAGGAGGAATGGGCCAAATATCCAGCAAAATATTGAGGGAAGCTCATAGAAGGATACCCAAAACCTATCCAAGTCATACAGTTTAAACTTCTGGCTGAAAAAGTAAATATATATAAATATATATATATATATAGATACACATCTCAAAAATGTCTCTGTTATTTAACAATAAGAAATAGTTTTTGTAACCGTAACTGAACATAAACTGGGACAGTTTAGCAGCATTTTGCAGGAATATTTATTCGGTTTATGTAAATATATGGTTTCACCTAATGAAAATATGCACCTTAAGAGAGTATTTTGCATAAACAAAAAACAACAACAACAAAAAAAACAATTTACCTGGATTTTACATTTTTAATTTTGCACAGTGGTGCAATTGGTAGAACTGTTGCCTTGCAGCAAGAAGGTCCTGAGTTTGATTCCCGGCCAGGGGTCTTTCTGCATAGAGTTTGCATGTTCTCCCTGTGCATTCGTGGGTTCTCTCCGGGTACTCCGGCTTCCTCCCACAGTCCAAAAGCATGACTGTCAGGTTAATTGGTCTCTCTAAATTCTCCCTAGGTGTGACTGTGTGTGCATAGTTGTTTGTCCTGTCTCTCTCTGTGTTGCCCTGCGACAGACTGGCAACCTGTCCAGGGTGACCCCGCCTCTCGCCCGGCGGAACGTTAGCTGGAGATAGACACCAGCAGCCCTCCCGACCCCACTAGGGACAAGGGTGTACAGAAAATGAATGGATGGATGGATGGATGGATGGATGGATGGATGGATTTTTAACTAATTCGGCTTAAGAAATGGTACACATTACAGCAAATATGTAGAAGTTGGTAAATATTTAATTGTAATTCATAATAACAAAAAATCCATTTCATTCATAATAGAGCCAACCAACTCAAGAATGAGCTGACCACCACCAGCACTGAGAATTATCAGCTGAAGGCCTGCTTGTCTTTTAAGGTAACCGCTGATGGTGATAAAACACATAAAAAGCAGGAACACCTGATTTTATCTGTTCCACATCTTGTATGTCTGCCCTCACTATCAGCAGTGACTCTGTCCTGTCTGTGTTTATATCTGTGTGCTCCTTTGTACCCAGCTGAAGCTCTCCCTCCCCTCTGCTCGCGCTCCTCCTGTACCTTGATCACCTGTGTGTCTTGCATTTGAGCACAATCACACACCTTCCACTGCAGAGCCTAACGGCGGCCTGCGGTTTACCGACAAATCATCTGTTCAAGAACGTGGTGTTGGGAAGCGACGCTTCTCCTCTGCTGTTTATGCCAGGAATGTAAACGAGTTTCAGCAAAGCCGCTCCTGTCTGAACATGCCACCGCTCACAAACGGCTCCTTAACGCAACGCAGGCTCACAGAGGCTGGATGTGCTCGGTAAACACATGGCACATCACAGCGCTGCAGCAGGAAGCAGAATTAAGAGCCGCTTCCTCTGCTCTGCAGTATGGCACTACAACCATATACACTGATGTCAAGCTGTGTAAGCTGTCAATTAGGGTGGATACAGCAGGCAGGGAAATTAGCAGCTCTAGGCCACAGAGGTGGATCTAAATGTACATTTTCACATAGCCTTTATGAGAAATGCCATTTTATGATGCTGGATTTGCCTGAATATTCTCTCCCTGTTCAAGTATCCTGGCTAAGCCTAACGTGATGAAAATAGAAAGATCAAAGTGGCCCAGCTTTCACCATCACAGACTTCAGTTTAGATAGGAGCAAAAGAAAAGGGTGAGTCGCATTTGTGTGTGTATGTGGCCGTCCCTGTCAAAAGAAATGACACGGGTGTTTCGTCACGTCGTTGCCGGGGCTTGCTTTTGGGTGGGAGGGAAAGGAAAAGCCGTCAGAGAGGAGAGAGAGAAGGAGAGGGAGAAAGAGATGAAAGGACTATTTCGAGAAGCTGCGGTTTTGTGATGTGGACATCTTTCTCGTCTCTGATTAGCGAGCAGGGATCTGCGCTGACCTTAAGGACCCACTGCGAGCGCACGACGGATGTGTCTGTGGGACTGCTTCAGAGTCAGAATGCCTCCGAATATGAATGTCGCTGCATCCGAGTGTCGGCGCAGCTCATTTAAATGGCCTTATTTGGCCATGTCTGCTCTCACAGCCCGGCCTGTCCTGTGGCTATGTCACTCTGTCCTTTCTGCCGAGCGTCCTTCCTCCCAACCCAACTGGCTGCAAGCCATCGGCAGCCTGGCATCAACATTTACACCTGAGTTGAAGTCAAAAATCACACGCATCAAACGGTCATCAGCAATGAAACAAAATCAGAGAGGGTTTATTGTGGCGGATGTGAAATGACAAAAGTGGAAGTTTGCACTATTAAACCAGCTGTGACATATTTACAAAGGTAAATCTTATCCTATTGTGTTGCATCTGCAAAGTTATGCGAGAGCACATAAAAAAAAAATATATATATATTTATTTGTGTTCATATAGAACAGCCGGAAACTGGCTGAAGGGCTTCTTTAGGCGCTATATAAAAAAATAAAAAAAAAAACCTCAAAGTAAATTTAGTTAAATAAATGGACACATAATGAGTACACAGATATATATGACACATTATTACATATAATTTAAATTGATCATTCACATGCCTATGCACGCTTTTAATGTGATTCTGGTATAATATACAAAACTAACAAGAATTGGTAAACAAAGTTTTACTCTGAATGTTATAAAATTTAATGAGTGTGTTTCAGCTGCTCTTTGCAACATAGAAAACGGTGTCAGCAGGTCATATGGCACAGTTGGTTAAAATGCTGCAACAGTCTCACTTTTCACTGTATTCATGATTTTAAAAAGGACTGAAACGTGTTCAACTGTTAGAGGAAACCCAGAATTAAGTAAAAATAATCTGCACAGCTCAGTGAGTGATGCAAGTACCATCACAGAACAGGAAAATCGAAGCTAAAAGACCTCTAAAAAAATTGCTTAGATTTTACTTACTTTACAATAAGGTAGAATATGTAGTATGAATTGGGCTGCACAGATGATAAGGGGAACTGAATATCCTGAATCAGAGAGACAGGAGCTCTTTCTAAGGAGTCGTCCTGCAGGAGAAGTGCTGTAGACAAACAGAGGGCATCGGCATTGACTTGAGGCAGGGATGTAATCTGACCCGATGCTTTCAAAAGCCAGGCAATCATATGTTACTGCACAAGAGATCAAATTTCAATCCTTATCAAAATATTAACATGTGGAATATCAAAATCACTAAAGACTGCTTGGATGCGACATTTGGTAGCCTATTATGTTTCAATTCTGTGCATTCAGGCTGTGTGCTTGAATTTTATAACCAGCCAGTTGGAGGGATGAACTCTCACTGCCCTTGATGCCAACACCTAATATAGATTTTAATGGCCTGTGGAGACGCAACATTACACTCACATGTTTTCCTGATATCGTGCAACCGGACACGGCACAAATCGTAATGGGACTTGCTCTTTTAAATGCTTGTCCAGTGAGAACATTTTCCAGATAATTTTGCAATACACAATGACAGCAGAGAGTTTGGCTGAGGATGGAACGGAGAGCAAAATTTGAGCTAGTTCTGCTGTAATATGTAGAAGTGAGGCTGTTGGGATTAGTGACAAATCCCTGATCACTATTTGACTCACTTTTTTAAAGATGCTACCAGTGTAAGCATCGGGAAGAAAAAACACTATTTAGGAGTTATGTAGTTATACAGCTACTGTTATCTGTCTTTTATTAAAGACTAATGATATATGTTGAACATTCACCTTCTGCTGGACACATTTTATATCCATCATAAATAGTTTTTTTGCTTAAGAACTAAGTATATTCTAATATTAATGGTGCTGTATTGATTTTAGATAAATGTTTGGCATATTTACAAGGATTACACGGACTATGAATAAATGGTGGGCTATTGTGATAACATAAAAGTTCAGGGGAGCATTTGATTGCCATTAGATGTTTGAGAAGAAGTCGCAATGTAATGTGTTATCGTTATGACAGACTTCCTCTATATCTTACAGAGATACCTGTAAGGTGCAACACAAGTAATTCATAACAACATTCAACAGTGTGCATATAGTCAACATTTATTCAATATCTTATTAGTCATATCTGTAGTCCAGAAGATAAAAAGTATTGAATGTGTGTATTTTCTCTAACTGAGCAGTTTATTTCCTGCCCAGTCAGACCTTGTGGCCTCCCATTTCCACTGAAAATGAGCGATGTGCCACTTTCACCTCCTTGTAATGGATTTGCTTGCCAGGGCAGCAACTTTTGACCTTTTTAGGTCTTCTGCAAGTTTTTTCTTTCCATTTCTGTGCACTGCCCTGTAAAGAACTTGTTTTTAATAGGCCAGAAATTTAGATGCTTGCTGTGAGTTGAAGACATTATATAGGTTTTATAATTCAGAACTAACGCATAGCAGTTCCTAAAAATAAGATAGTGAAGCATATGCATCTTGCTTCTATGATGCAAGATGCATATGCAAAATATTCCACTTCAGGTTTAGATTTTGCGAACTTTTTGGGATTTTATACATAGTTTAAGAACCGTCTGAATGGGAACCTTATTAGAAAAATAAAAGTTAAGAAATCAAAGTTGGGCAAAATGGAAATCAACAGTTCAAGCCTCAAAAAGAATTGGGATGCCTCCTCTAATCAGAATACATCAACTGTCAAAAAACTATAAACTAGACATTATATTGCTTATTGCACAATTAAAAATATTTACATTTCTGAGTATATTTGAAAAAAATATATAAATAAAATTTTAAGGGCCGGGAAGTTGTTGTCCTTTTCTCCCCACATTGAGACGTTTTACTCCTTTAAGACCAGAGTTGGAGACTCATAATGAAGGGCTGGGAGGGAAATCATAGAGGTCTGTTGACAGTTTTCTCTGGATCTGATGCATGGTTTAAATAACAGTGAAATGTGTATGCTGAATGTCTCTCTGAATGTTTGGGTGCTGCGTCATACAATCTAGCAAACACATGCTGCACATTATAGCGTTATCTGCTCTCAGATCTCCTCTCCCTGTGATTATTCCCCAGATCAACAGCTTGGTGCTGAGGAGGGAGAGTGTTGCTATTTTTCCTCGTCGTCCCTCGCTGTTTGTGTAATGGAGCTCTGCCTTTTTCCGGTTATTGTGTGGGAGCAGCTAAGACGGCTGGGGGGTGGGGAAGGCGGGTGGTTTAAGGCTAGGCAGGAGTCTGGATGGACAAGTCCAAATATCTGGGACGCACTCGCACCGAAATCTGCTGGTGGGCATTTCAGTGTGAGAAAGAAGAAGAGGGTAACTAAACACGCCGACGTACGGCGAACACACACTCACCGACACGCAGGCCACTGGGGGGTAAATTTATGAGAGTAAGCGAGACGGACTGTCTGAGCAGGGGCTACCAGTCTTTTCCACCTCAGTTATGAGAAGTGAAACGAAAGCAGCGAGGAAGCTGGAGAAGGGTGCAGGGGTTGAGAGGTAAAAGACGACATGAGGTAGACAAGAAGAAATAAGGGAGCTTAAAAAAACAGATTTTAAAAGAGCCTTAGATTGGAATCATTGTGAATTGGAATCAAGTCACACATCCACTATATGCAAATACATGTGGACAAGTCCAAACAGTAGTCTGCCCCATCCACAGCTACTCCACATTCCACTTTAATCAAAAGACAGCAGAAAGGGGACGGGACATGCCGGGAGGAAACGGGAGGAAGGGATGTGAAAGGACACAAGGTTTTGACCTAATGTTGCACAAGAGACGAGAGGAAAAGAAAAGCGGGGAGATGAACGCAGGAAAAGTGGGAGGAGAGAGATGGGGGTCATGGAGACCCAAAATAGACAGAGCGCCAGAGAGAAAGAGGAAGAGACGAACGAGGCCTGGAGCAGGGGGAAGGAAAGGAGGTGATCTGAAAGTGGCTGGGAAGTTTAGAGGAGAGAGAAAACGATGAGCATCAACACATGTCAGTCTCCTTTCCTCTCTCAAGGAAATTACTCTCCTCGGACTGCCTCCCTCTCATTCTCTGGCTCGTTTTGTTGCTCTAATAGAAAATCAAAAGAGAGAAGAGTGTAGAAATCTCCGGGGTGAAAAGAGGAGAACGTGTCTGAGAGAGAGTAGAAGGATGGGAAAGGAGCAGAAAGTCAACGGGAGGTGGAAGGGAAGAGCGGAACGCGGTCAAAGGAAAACCATGAGAGACGATGAAGATGGTGGTAGGGGGGTCTCCTATGGATCATCTGCCACAATTCATCCAACTGTGTCGCTCCTAATTCTTAATCTCTGCTAATCCTACGACAGCCATCATCTCGTTTTCATTCCAGTCCCTTATTACATCACAGCTGGCTGCATGCAATTAAAGATAGAGCTGCAGCCATTTGTATCCGTCACTAATGAACCTCGGGCCGGTTTTTCTTTCAACCCATCACATAATTAAAGCAGGAGGTCTTTGCCTGGATCATTTGTGGTTCAAACACAAATCTCCACCAACAACACTTGTAACTGTGTGGAAAAACAAAAACATTAAATGACTGAGAAACGCTAAAAAAATGGTCAACCTCTACCGACCAATTTTTAGAGAAACAAACACCCTTTGCCAGTTTCTACCCAAATTCAAGCCCTTCTGGTTTCCATTTAAACAAACCATCTCGTGGCCAGCTTTTTCTACCACTACATAACAGCACACATCATAGTTAGGTCATCTGAGAATCTAGAAATATTCAGATCTCAGGCGCACATTTAATTTTCTACATTAGATTTTATAATACACCCAATTCCCATTGAGTGTTATTCTAGTTTTCTTCAGTATTAAAATGTAAGATTAATATGTGACGGACATGGAATCTTCCCAACTGAAGAGGAGCAAGAAGAATTGAGCAACATATTCCACGGGAAAATTTCAAACGTTTTTACAAAATCACTCTGATTCCAGAATATTTGAAGAAAACTGGGGTTTTACTCTGGACTTGTCACTCTTAGATGCATGTATGACGAAAAAGCTCCTGAGCTGGTGTTACCTAAAAACCTCTTTTGGCAAGAAAAGATTGAAAACACTTTCAACATGACGAGATTCTGTCTTCACTTATTAAACTATATTAAAAGAAGAATTGATGCAAACCAGGGTGAAATTTGCAGCTTCTGGCCTGATCAGAAATGTGATACATCTAAAATGTTTAATTTTTATGAAACATGTCTTAGTTTCATTATGTTAAAATTGTTACAGCATACATAGTTTCCTAACTTTTTACCCAGCCCCACTTTAGAGCGGACTCAAAGTTATCTCTCCATCCAGTTTAGCGCTGAAATATTCATCTCCAGCGTCGCTCTTATCACCAACATTATCACCCTCTGGGTACTTCATCTCTCCTATATGAGCAGCAAACACAGAAGGATCTAATAAAACTGCAGTTGTTGATACTGATATTTTCCAAACCAGAGAACCCAGCTCTGCCAGAGGGCTCTGCGGGTTCAGAGCGAGGCCACGGGTCTGCGCTGAACTCAGCTGTGGAGTGAGACGGAGCTGCGGACATCGTCTCGACAGCCGGGAGTAAAACTGACCAGAGTAGAGGTCTCCGTTGCTGTAGGCCTTCCCGCGTCCCTCCTCATCGTTGGGCACGGCCGACACCTGCTTGGCCGAGGTGCAGCCCATGACCTCACTGTCTGAAACTTCTCCTCATCGCACTTACACCTGGACCGGGCAGAGAGCAGAGATTTACAATCACAACACACACAATAAAACGCAGGTCAATGTAGAACTGGGTGGAGAAAGCAGAAGTCTTTTATATTTTAGAAAACTGTACACACTTAACCTTTATTACCTCTCTGTCTGTTATCAAACGTAACTAAACCAAAAGTATTTCTATTTGCTACATGTCAAAATAAGAGAGAATTTGTATTAATTTTATCAAATTCAGAAGATTACATTATAAACTTGGGGGAAAAAAACCAATGGTGACATCATAACTTTGTAAGATTCTGATAATTCACACAATTTGAGTTAAGTGATGGTACAATATGTGGATGTATTTTACACACCGCCTCCTTATGTGACATCACTGGAATAATCAACGCAAACCAGCCATAATATTAAAAATAATAATTGCTGACCTCCATACGTCTCATTAAATTTTCCAGATGCTTGAAGATGCCACATTAGACTATAGACCAGAGTAAACAGATAAGAATATCAATCATACAGATGAGGAACGAGATCAATCCCAGAAGAAAATTAAACAGCTTTGTGACGATGCTGCCGATAAGACGGAAAGAAGTGTCATTATTCACAGTAAAGCAACGGTTTTCCTAGAAGCAGCATTCAGCTTTTATGCATCTCATATCTGGAATAAACTTCCAGAAATTGCAAAAGAGCTCAAATGCTGTGTTTCTTTAAATCGAGACCAATACCACATCTGTTTAGAGTCACCTATGAACCATAATAAATGGAACATTGACCAGTACATTTGATGTGCATTGCCTTGTTGCTGAATTGTGCCATACAAATAAGCTTGATTGATTTAGAAAATAATTATTTTTGTCATTGTAATGGACTCAAAAGAGAAAAAGTTTAGTTTGTTTTAATGTCAAATTACTGAGCATATCTATAATCATTTTAACAACAATATTTATATTTTATTTTAATCATTTTGAAAATGTGGTGATAGCATCTTCCCACCCAGCAGGGGGGCTGACACAAAGCAGTGAGGATCGTTGTCAGTCAAATGCATCATAGACGGACTCCATGTCAGTCACTAAGACATAACGCCTTCATTGTCAGATCCCTTCTGATTGCTGCCAGTGAGAATCTGTGTTGCTCAAACGTAACTCAGACGAAGAGGAGGACGAAGAGGAGAACGGCTTGACAAGGGTCAAGAAAGGGATGGACAATAGAGTGAGAAGGGGAGCTGGGGGGGAAACGAGTGGAGACCTTCAAACGCACCGTCTGCCCCTCCTTCCACCCTCAGAGTGTTTGAAGTTGGACAGGCTCAGTGTTTATTCCTGTGTTCAGGCGGAGCCAACTGGACCCGTCTTATCCAGCTACAAAGTACCAGGTGTATGCGGTGCGGAGAGACGCTGAAACCAACACTCTGTGACTAACTGAGCTTTAATTTACTTTAGACAACTCAGTCGAGTTGTCTAAAGCTCGACTGAGTCGAAGGGAGGATTTGCCTTCCTGGTGAATCAACGTTAATCTCTAGAGCCCGAACAGGAGCTCACGTTAATTTCCCGACGGGCCTCAACCGGCGAGACGGAGCCGTAGCAAGGGAGCAACAATCAGGCAGACACCGCTTGTACAGCTGGTTGTTGCACTGTCACCTGTGGTGTTCCTGGGACCCCTCTCGCTGCAGCTCCGACTCAGCTTCACACCAATCCTACTGTAGCCATCAGAATGATCTTTCTACATTCAGAGGCACGTTGTCACAAATAATCTCATCCGGCGTAATCTGCCCACGCTGAATGAGCAACACAAACGAGGATCCTGCACCGATCAAGACGAGGTGTGTGTGCAGAGTGACGGGCTGTCACATGCGGAAGCAGCACGGTGGAGCAGAGGGAGCGCTACGCCGATGAGAGGTGGAACAGGAAAGCATTCACACCCCTGCTTTCAAATTTTGTGAGATTAAAACTATAAATGTTACCAAAACTTCCAACAAAACAGGTTAAGAGTCCAGGAGCATTGAATTATGAAGTGGAAGAAAAACGATATGTGGTTTTCCCACCTTTTTTTTTTGTAACAAAAGAAGATCTGAAAAGTGTGGAGTGCACTATTGTCTAGCCCCTTTTTGCTTGCATACATAAAAATAAAATCCATGGAAACCAACTGTGCTGGAAGATGGCAGTAGAGTACTTGAAGAAAATGATCGCAATAATGTAGAGAAATATTGCAAATATTGACAGTGACAAACCCACAATTTCCTCCCTATGGTAAATAGTAAATGGCCGGTACTTGTTTAGCGCTTTATCAAGTCCAGAGCACTTCACCCTGCATTCAGTCATTTACCTATTCACAAGCATATGGTGGAAAGATACTTGATAGTAGTTTATGTCAGTTGTAGGGATAAACAACAGCAAAAATCTACACAAGTGGGTAAATATACGCCCATAAAAAGTGGAATTGTAAATCATGTAACCCAAAATACACAGATATTGCATCCAAGCAGTCCTTTGCAACTGATATGCTGCACTGTGATACAGTAAGATGCATTAGATGAGACTTATATTGAACTTTTTGGCCAATTTGAAAATTCAAAGCAAACCCTTCTCTTCACCTGGAACATCATTCTCACTGTGAAGCAGTGTGGTGGCTACGTCATGATTTGGATTTTCTGTAACTGGGACCAGTAGGCTGGTCAGACTTGATAGGAAGATGAACATAGCTACCGGTAAATATGGAAAGATGCAACCCTGGGTGAAATTATGTTAGATGTTGCAAAAGACTGGTAACTGAGCCAGCAATTTACAGCAACAAAAAGAACTACATCATGGTAGATTTTCCAAGTAACTCACTAGACAGGTTAGACGTAAAGTTGTGGAAAATGTGGCTATGATATTTCAAGCTCAGAATTACAAGTTAAGCCCATCGTCATCTGCAAACCAACATAGCCATCTACTTGAACAGGAAAATAGCCAACAGGTCCATAGTTTATCAGGAGGACGTCCATGGATCCACTGTTCAGAAAAGGCAATCTGTTGACAAGATAACTATTGGTTGTGAAATTCAAACAGCTATGCTTTATGGAAGAGTGGCAAGAAGAAAGCCAGTGTTGAAAGGAAGCCACAGAAAATACAGTTCGCAATAAGCCATGTAGAGGACCCGGCAAACGCGATGAAGAAGCTGCTCTGGTCTGAGACTAACAATTAACTTTTCAGCCAAACGTAGTGTGCCAGAAAACTAACATAAAAAAAAAAAAAACATCACTCTGAACACAGCATGCCTGCAGTTGAACATGGAGGTGGTAGTATTATGTGGTGAGGAACAAACCAACAGAGGAATATTAGAGGCAGCAACTTGTGAATGACTATACATACATACAGCCAGAGCTACAATTTAATGGCTTAGATCAAAAGCATACTGATGTGTTAAAACGGCCTAGTCAAAGTCCAGCTCAATTGAGAATCTCCATTCAATCTAACTTAAGTAGAGCTATTCTGCAAACAAGAATGGACAAAAATGTCCACCTCTAAATGTGGAATCTAATAGGCCTGAAGCTGAATCTGCAGCAAAAGTTACTACTAATACTACTGCTGCTACTGCTACTATGTCGCATGAAAAATCCAACAAAGCACATATACAAATGAATGAGTACCTTTTCAAGGCACTGTGTCAACACAGAGGAACTGAAGTAAATCTCAGTTGAGCAGAAAAGCAGGAACTTCCTTCAGGGAAACCTCTGGAGGAGGTGTATTGGGAAATCTGTGCAGCCTTTCCAGATTTGAAGTTTCAAAGGGTCCTTGGTGTGTGGGCAGCATCTATTTGAAGGGCTTTGATTTATGTGTATTGAAGCACCAAATTGTGAATAGGAACTGGGTAAAAATAGACCCGGCAGACGAAGAACTGTTGTTGTGCGGGGATAATGTTAGGCTTTGTGGAGCCGCAAGCTGCTATTACTTGGAGTTAAGGCAAGTAGACGGACTATTACACAGCAGAATACACCTATAAATACATAGAGAGGCTTATAAAAAGGCAAAGGTTGCAAAGTGTCTTATAACACAAATTTTAATATCCAAAGAGCCAGAAAGGCTTCTCCTTAGCCACAGTGAAACCATAAAGGCCGAAGAAAATACACATTTTTAAAAACAAAGAATGGACAGTTTTCTGTTATAATTTTGCAAGCAGGAAGAGCCAAAGCCTCACTAGTATCAGAATATTCCAGTTCCCAACTTGTTTGCATCCTCCTACGCCATTTTATTTTTCACATGCGCTTAAGCATGTAAAGTACAGCTGGAATTGGTGTGAGTCGGTCCTTCAGCGCTCCACGCACAGGTTCACTCTTCACCACGAGCGTGGCGCCGCTCGGTGTTGATTTAACCCACAGGACAGCTGCACCGTGCCACTCAGAGCTCGCCTACACCCGTTAAAACCTAAAGTGTGTCAATGGGGCAGGCTTAGTCCAGCGAGCGCGCCAGCCGTCTCCCTTTCCCACACACACATAAACACACACTGAGCCGACATGATCTGATAAACAGGCTACATGTGACAGGGATAATAAAGATCCTAGCTGCATGTAGCTCCAGATGCCTCGCATTCGTGCTTTCCAAAACAAAGCTGCATCTTTCTTCATCTGCAAACGCCACGCATGTCAGGCTGCAGTTCTTGCATTGCTTTTAGGATAAAGCTCCATTTGCATATAAAATACAGCTCACCGTGACCTCGTCAGAAATGTTGAGCTTTGGAAATGCACGGCTCTGACTCATTCTAAAAGCATGCTAAGTTGCATGGCATCCTCAACACCAAGCACTAACTCAAACACATAAAATGGACATGAATTGGCAAACAGAAAAAAAAAAACTTGCCCATGCCTGCAAACTTTGAAACCTGGGACGTGACATGCTCTGAGTTCTGAAGAAAGAAAGAAAAAAAAAGCCAACTTTACAAGGGAGTTTGTCAAAGGAGGAACTTGTAGATGAGTGGGGTGGGGGGGTAGGGGGGAGGAACCTGATGACGGAGATATACACGCTTGCATAAACATGCACTGTGCTCACAGGCAGAGAGGTGTGAAGGTTTCTCAAACACTAGGTTGAGCCAGAGGCAGAGCGATCAGCCTCGGAGCCTGAAAAACTGGCTCGACAGAAGTGAAAGAGTGAACGAGAGAGAGAGAGAGAGGAGTCACACATGGAGGTTTTGCTGAACCAGGACTTGTTTTTGCCTCTTTTTTTTTTATTTATTCCTTAACATCAAGGCCTCAGTGTGATGAGGAAGAGATTACTTTACCTGTGGAGGGAGACTCACCTCTGCAGGGCAGGCCTCCGTGTGAAGCCGCCAGTGACACAGCACTGATTAATTTGCAGTTTTATCAAGCCACTGTGTGTCTCTGCACTTCTCTATAATAAACTGAAGTCAACTGGGCGGAGGAGAGCTCTACTGAAAACCAGAAGTTTCCACACCAACAGAGGTTTTAGCCAATTCACATGACATGTCATAAAAAAGTGACACCCCTGAATAGATGTTTTTCTTCTTTTTTTTTTACAAATTAAATAGTATTGAATCTATTGTATTAGTTGTTGAACAATAGGAAAGGTCAGCTGACATATCAGCTGCTGAATTGTTTATTTTCAGCTTGATTAACCTTTTTTAATATAGTTCTTAAAGAGAAACACATTTCTAAATCTTGGTCCTTCAAAAAAAATGTGCATTCTGCATTTCCAACATCATTTTGTGAAAAAAGTCCATATTAAAGGGAGACGGCTGACCTGCTAAATTTTTCTTCATTTAGCAGGTCAGTGAGGTTATCACTCCTGAATTGCCTTCACTTTGTGATCGTCCTCCTCACCTTTGCCCCTAAGCCGTTTAGATAAGTCTGTTTTGTTTGAATGCACCTGAGATAAAATGAAACGCAACTAAATAAAATCACAAGCATCTGCGGTTGCTATTCCATCACCATGACATGGAGGCAAACATGCCCCGGATCACATGACGGGAACAACTCTTAGCGGCATATATCTCGGGTCCTGTTATGACCTGGCGCTAACGTGTCACAAGTGGACAGCTTAACGTAATAAAATCTGTCCTGAGCGATTTACGAGCAAATAAACAGACCATCACCATATCTGTTGATATTCCTGTAAAGTCAAATTCAGTTCTGTTTCTGGAGTAATTTACACAACTCTTGATAAACTTAGGTATGCAGCCTAAAACGAGTGACATGGGAGAAGTGGAGCAGACCGGAATAATTTATGACTTCACAGAGCTGCGATCGTCCACTCTAGTAGAACTATGGGCTGAACTGGTGGAGCTCCGTTAAACTGTATCTTCATTTAGGCCAAGAGAATGTTTGAAGGAGTCAAAGTCATCCTTTAAAACCCACCTGTCATGCATGGTGACATGACAGGTGTCACCATGCATGGTGACTGCATGGTGAGATGCATGCTACCATCTCACAGCATGCTACCATCATACTGTGGGCTCAGGTAGACCATTTGAAATGTATTCCAAATTCTGCGATACATTATATTAATGATCCCAAACATAAATGGAAGGTGGTTTTGGAACTGGTTAAGCAAGAGCCTTGAGGTTTTTTTAATGGCCAACTCAGAATAACAACAACAACACACACCCATTAGTGGTTCTGGCAACATGCTAAGGATAACATCATGAGAAAAAGTTGTTTTTGTTGCTCTTTTAGTATATATATATAAAATGATAAGAATTCAGACAGCCAATTCATTAAAACCTGTAGTAGTTCAGCTCCAGTACTCGAGGTTCAGTGTCCTGCCAGTTTTAGATACGTCTCTGCTCCAACACAGTCGTTTCAAATGGTCCAAATTTCTCCTCAGCATATTAATGTTCTGCAGAGGCCTGGTAATGAATCATCTTTTATTCAGGTGTGCTGATCCAATGAAAGAACAAAAAATACAGAATATCGGCCCTTGGATTAGCAATTACATAGAAAATGGGCAGAGAGAAAAGGGAGGGAAAGACGGCCCAAAGGTAGGGAATCTAACTCTAGGCAGCTGTGTCACGGACTGATAACCTACAAGCAGTGAGCTCGGTCTGCCTCTACACCCAACATTGCTGTTAATACAAGTAATCATTTCTATGGGGAAATTCAGAGAGAAAACCGGGTTTTTATGCAGTGTGGTAAATATCTGGTTTCAAATCTATGCATAAAAAAAGAAAAGAAAATGGTAGTAATAACTGTTTTTAAGTGTATCAAAAATAACCAAACCCCCTCTGGTTTTAATTTGGAAGCACAAAACCATCTGCAGTGCTCCCTCATGAAGTGATCACTAACACAGTGTAAACTTTGTGGCAACATCAGCAACAAGTTCTGTCACTGTGTCATCGTTTTGCAGCGGCAAGACCCCTGATGAAGAGCCGTGTCTGTTGTGCTGCACAATGTCGCCTGCGTCTCTGCGGCTTCGCCCCACCACCCCTCCGACAGAACAGTACTTCAGCACAACTTCAAGTCCAATACATCATAATATTTACTTTAACCAGGCAGCAAACGCCTCACCTCTAATCCCCTGGCAGTTTGGGCTCTCCATCAGTCTGACAAGCCACACTAACGCAAACACGCAGAACGGGCCGCTCTTAAACGGAATGCTGTTAACAAATGGCTGCAGATTTTCTTTACCTCTCAATTTTAAAGATCTTCCCTTCAATTTGTTACGACATTGGAGACATTTTCAGACAAAAACGCTTAGCCAATTTGGGGTTTAATACCTTTTAAAATAAATCAAGCCACACAATCCCGAAGCAGGCTTCCAACTCGGCCGTGAGGTGAAGGGCCATTTCAGTTTCATTTTGACATCTGGACAAACTGATACTTTAAAATTTATAATAGTCAGAAATATCTGACTATTATAAACAATTAGTCAGATATTTGTTTGGAACAATTGTTATTGTTCCAATAACAATTTGCAATCAATAATAATGATAATTTCTCAAAATCCCAAACAGAAATTTCAAAGCTTTCTTCTAAAATCCACTTGAAGCAACTCGGGAGTCATTATGTGGTGAGTGCTAATGTCGGCAAC
>CAEFZY010062536.1:0-10345 GCA_903066815.1 Brachyrhaphis roseni
TCTATCTATCTATCTATCTATCTATCTATCTATCTATCTATCTATCTATCTATCTATCTATCTATCTATCTATCTATGTGTGTGTGTATGAATTGTATATATAATTGTTTTATTTCTCTGTTAAATAAAATCACATTTATAAGACAGATTACATTTCTAGCTGCCTGTAGCTTTTAATATTAGCACTTAGCAGGATTATCATTAACTTCAAAGTCATCCCTGTTGCATAGATCCTTCCTTTCACAACGTTATCCAGAAGAGTACCTGATTCAATAGGTCACAAACCTCTATAGAAAATATTGTCTCCTTCATGGAATCTTTGCACATTTTGTTTCCAAACTTCGCTTTTAAAAGTCCTGAAAACATATATAGCTACCTAAAGTTTTCTTTTCACAGTGAAAACTTCCACACTGAAGAGTTTTGTGGTTTGGGTGACCTGATTGTGTTTGGTTTGGCATGAATACTTGATTAGATCAAAAAACCTATCTGACAATAAAATGGTTGCCACATAGTCGTGTGCCGAGTTGTGGGAGGACAAAAATATGAACAAGATCATCTCATTACAAGTGATTTATTAAATGAGAAAAACTAACAAGAGATGAGACAGGAAGGACTGAGTGACATTTCAGCTGGAAAGGTGATTCCTTAAAAAAGGAGGTGATGGATTAGGAACTTCAAAAGAAACAACTTTGAAAGAAAGCAAGTAACTGAAGCTGAGCTAGGAGAAAATGGCTGACCAAAGAAACCACAGAACGCAGAAAACAGAAACAGAAACCGAACACCAGGAATCATGAGAAATAATGAACATTCAAAACAAAAGAACAAAAGTAATAAAGGAAGTAAAACACGGATTTCAGAGAAAGACAAGTTTTAAAAGAAAACAAGAAATAAGATTGACAGAGAGAGTGAGTCAGTGTTGCTCCTTTTTTGTTGGTAAATTTGAAAAAGACCTGAAAAAGAATTTGCTTTTCCTTTTATTTAACATCAGAACATTTTTGCAGTTTTCTTAATATATTATGATATATTGTTAATTCATTTAGTTTTGCTAACATTATTAATGTACGTCATTCTTTGCATAAGCTTAGACTGCCCTTATCACTATTTTTACTCTAACCATTGTAATTATTAAAGTAGAAATGCTGCCGTAATGTTTCATTTGTTTAGTTGTAAAAAGCTTGAATTTAGTTAACTTCATATCAAAATAACTACTTCAATACATCCTCTCTGTATTTCTTTAGAAGTCATTGTATATGGTCTTAGCTGTGAGAAGGGAGGTTATCCTGTACTGGACTGTCACACAACAAAGCTTTCATAGCTTTTTCAAAAAATTACATTTGAAAATGGTGACAAATGGTGCAACGGTGTATTGCACAATGGTGTACATAAAAAGGAGCACAAACTATTAAATATGGTCTTAGAAGATTAGTACTTAGTTGGTACAGTTTTTGAAAAGTTTTTTTTGACATTTGAAAGCTGGAATTAAGCTCTAGAATAACCAAAGACATTCATATGTAGGTACAATATATAACTTCTCTCCTCAAAGATAGACATTTAAATGTAGTATCACCTAAATGTAAGGATTTGGTTTATCTGTGTTAATTTAGTTTCTGTGTGTTGTCAAGTTTTCCAGTGCTACCAGGATCTAAGCATCTAGCTTCAGTGCTCACCTGTGCTGCCTGGACTTTTGTGCTCTCTGGTTACCTTCATTAAATCATCAAACTCAGTTGCTGCCTCTGTCTCTCTGCATGTGTGTCCACACCTCCACAACCGCAAACCATGACACTAAAGGATTTTAGAGAGTAAATGATATTTTCATTTGAAAAGAGATTCACAAGAATTAAAAGCGTTTTATGCTGATAAGAAATTTAAAAATGCTTAACGGAAATATTTGCATGTATAAGAATTACTAATACTTTCGATTTATGCAGTTGTCTTGAAAATCATTAAACATAAAATGTGAAGACCAAGAATGGAGCCTTGTTGGAAAATTTTAAAGGAAGCATGAGATCTCAAAAGAAAGTCAGGCTCAGAGGATTTGATCCCATCAACACACAACCTTGATCAGTTTGGTAAAAATTACTGTTGTCAAGGACTGATTGAACAGAACGATGACAGATTAAATAGGAAATCATTATAGTAGACAATTGGCGCCAAATGTCTCCTTTAAATCTAAAACATTTTCACCTGTAGAACTTTGCTCGTCAAGTAATGTTTATATATATAGGTCTATATGTTGATGTATTTATAAAACCCTGCCTGAGAAGGATAATATCTGAATAAAACGGAGGACGAGTCAAAAGCACTGCTAAATGCCATAAATGTAGAGAAGGTGCATGTGAATGTGATGTCAGCACCGTGGTTGGCCCTGGGTACAGCCGTTGGCAGGTCGATATCACAGTTGTTTGTTGGTCTTTTCCATTTCTGGATTTAGAACAGATTCAATGAGTCAGATGTCAAATTGCTTCCTTCTTTTAGCTGCATCCAAGTCCCAGAGCATCCCAACAGTCTGGATCAATGACCAAGAGAATCACAGACTTGCTATACATCACTGAGGAGAGGACAGGTCTCAGAAATCCTTCTGGGCGTCAGTCACAGCGTGAGCACAGTCATCTATTTAAAGAATTATAACAACGAATGATGCTGGAAGGATATTAAGTCTGGAATCACATATTAATAGGTTTGATCATTTATTATTATTACTATTATTATTACTATTATTATCATTATTATTATTTGTGCAATTTAGTTTTAAATATGTCAGAGTTGTAAGATCTTTTTTTGTGACATAAATTAAGTCTGCAAGCTTTATATGCCTCTGACCTACATATCTCTGAAAACAAATCCTAATCGCAGTTCAGTAAGGGATGTTGTCCATTTGCTGATGGGAAAATATAAAGCTTCAGTAAGCAAATGGTTATGAGTTCATGTGTGTACGTCTCCATTAGACTGACAGATCCAACTACAAAGTGGGATGCCAATCTGTAACCGAACCCAGACAGGCTGTCCTCACCTTCTCTATCAACACGCATGCTGTTGTAAACTCCATTTCTTCTTTCCACCCACTTACTAACTTTTCTATATTAAGGTACAGCACCCCCCGCCCCCCACCATGACTATTACAGTGCTTCACATACACATCAGAGGTATGCAGTAGTAGACTCATATAGGCTTCATGAACTTATGATGTCCTTCATTATGACTTCAGTTTTCAGAAAAGTATTTAGATCAAGCACAGAAATGTTTAGAAAGTAATTCCTAAGGAAGCCTGCTGACAACTCACACAGTAATAGATCAGAGGCGCGCTTCATGTGAAACAAAATTTTAAAGGAAGCATGAGATCTTTAAACTATCAAACGTAGTTTCAGTTTTTATGGAATGAAACATGATGAAACTCTCTGATTTCAAAGAGAGTTTGATCACCAGATACAAGATACAACAGACTCAGATATCTCCCAGGTAACTTGCATCAGCGTAAGCGCTGCAGTTCTCACACACTTTGCACATAGATTCTAAACTTTTCTGTTAGAATATTACATATTTGCTATTTTTGGTTTGTAGTGTTACTGAATAACAAAATATACTACCATAAAAACCAGTAAATATCCGTGCCCACAATTTTACATAGTGTGTGTGTCATCACACCAGGCCAAAAGAGTTCTGAGCTTTTAAGCCGTCAGTCCTACAGGGACTCATCGGACCTTTGCAGACATCTAAAGATGACCCTCATGGTTGGACAGATGGTCAAGGAAATTGTGAACTGTAAATTCAACCCTCCATTTCACACATCAGGAAAACCTGAGGTCAAAGTTCAAAAGTCTTTACAAAGTTTGGACATGACATGATGTTCGATGAAACATTTTGTTTTTCAGTACGTCCTTCATGTTACAAATGGTAATCTTGGTTGTTCTCAGGTGAATAATGATCAGTTTTTTTATCCTCATGTTTATAAAAACTGATAATTTAGTTGACGTGGAAACATCTACATAATGACAGACTGTTGGTGAATAATTAGGTGTTTGTTAAAACTTCAGAGTTCAAAAGCAGCAGCTGCAGAATTCGTTAAAGCTGTGAGGGAAAATTGAAACTGTTCATTTGTTTATGTGGAATATATAAATGACCAAGGGACGAGAAGTTCTGCCTGTCACCAAGAGTTTGACTAGAACGATGCAGAACTTCATGTCCAGGATTTCTATTACAATCATAGTGACTCCTGGTGATGAGTCTATCAATCAGTCATCTTTGTTTATACCGTTAGGTAGATTTGGTTACATTGAGGTGAGTCAACTTCCTTGCCAATTAGGAAAGTTGACATAAAATGACAATAAATATAAATATAATATGATTAAAAGTAGTCCGGTGCTCAATACTTTGAAATATTAAAAACCATAAAAGCAGTAGGCTAAAATGAAAACATCTCCTAAATCACAGTATTCTCAATAAAATAAAATTTTAAAAAAGTATGTATATTAAAACTATACTGATTTTGGAAACTTATGGTAACAGGAACAATACGGGTCAGTTTTGCATTTGGTGATCAAATATCTGCATCCAAATAGGAGAAGTCTCAACTCATCACGCACAGGACGAGACACATTTCTTAAAGCTGCAGTAACTTTTATTTAAAAAAATATGTTTTCTTCATATTTGTTAGAATTATCACTATGTCCTGACAATATAACATAATCTGTTAAATAAATCAGTCTCCTCTGCCTTCCCCCGATGGTCCTGCTGTCATTTTATCAAATTCAGTGCTCCTGCAGAAACAACCAATCAAAGCCAAGAAGAGCTCTGATTGTCAGTCCCTCTTGTCTACACACCACTCTCATCCTCCCCCTTGCTCTCTGCTATGCTACAACTTCTTCCTGACAACTGCTCCATTGTCAGGAAGGCTGATTACCATAGACACAATAAACTGTCTATGTTGATTTTCTGTCATTAGCACATTGAGGAGCACATTCACAAGGTTGTTTGACAGCGATTAGACCTTCCTTCGGTCTCTGATTGGTTGTTTCTGACTGCATTTTTGCAGACAGCAGCAATGGAAGAGGCAGAAGAGCTTATTTTTTTATTATTATTTATTTGTCTCATAGCGTACTTTCACAGCATAGTGACAGTTTAAACAAATGTTTAAAATTCTGTTTTTGTAAAAGTTACATACTGCAGCTTTGAGATGGTTGCAGGTAACCTTTGCATGAAGTACAGGGATTTCGCCACACCCCACCTGTCGGCTCACTGGGCCATTTTACTATTAGGTTAAAGCAGTTCTTATTGTTAAGAGACAGAATACCAAACCGGGACACTAAGAAGGACGATAAAACCGAGTCAATAATAATCGGTTTTATCCACAACAGCTGGTAATGCCTGAAGTCTGACGCCATGCTTATATTTTACTTGCAGCAGGTTCAAGCACAATCAAAGCCAAAATAACAAGAACAAGTGTGTAATGTAGGCAAAATTCCAAAACATTGCTGCCGCTTTTTATAAAACAGAAAATTATCAAAGTCTTGTATCAAAACTTCTATCTTTCATCAGAAGAAAAAGTACAATACCCATCCATTCATTGTCAATACTCACTTATCCTTGTTTCTTGATGGGGGCTGGTGTCTACCTCCAGTAGTGATTGGACAACAGGTGGAGTACAGCCTGGATGGGTCGCCAATCCACCACAAGGAGCAAAATAATATGCTGTCATGATTTCACATCAGTCTATGTTTATTATATCATATTTAGTGACACTATATCCGTTTGCACTTCCCAACTGTCCTGAGGATCATCATGACCTTTCAACAAGGCTAGATTGAGATAACTTAAGTGATCAGGCGGTTTTTGACTACTATAGATGAAGTACTCCCCAAACTTTTCCCTCATGTTATTCTTGTCCTTGTACCACAACACAGCTGCCCTCCAATATTGCAGGACTACCCTCTACATAATAAGTAACAGGAACTTCATTCGCACATTAGTGGCAGGAAGAGTAAAGTTACAAAACATTTCAACATGATACTTGATGTGGAGACAGATTTTGAAATGCTGTTTCCCTTTTTTCGTACATAGTTACTAATTCACTGCTTAATTTCTGCTTCTGTCTGCTGCTACAGTTGTACTCTTTTTGCACATCGATTGATCATCATGAAACTTTTCCTCTTTCCTGTTCCTCTTTGGTAATTAAGAGAAAACCCAAGTGAAACAGTCTGGCTATGCAACATATGCTTACAAGCAATAAACTGCTGTTTAGGAATGAGCTGAGTCACAACAGCATGTTTGGAACATGAGTGACATGGTCGTCTCACTGCCTCACAAACGTGACTGACTACAGAGGCCAGAGGAATGTCACGGATCAGACAAGTGCATCGCAACTTCCTGCATATGGTCTAACTCTTTTTACATGAAAACTAATTCCAAAACGTTACCAAAATAAATTGTCTCAACCAATACATCAGTTCTCACACCTCTGCAACTGAATTCTTCCAGGACATGGAGGACAGAAGCGGGAACGTCTGGAGGCTGGACGTTTGGACTGAGACTCTGTCTCTGGCGCCTTGAAGACTACTCAGCACTGTCCTAGAAGGAAAAGATCTCAAGTATGACATTAACCCGTCTATGTGGTGACAGTGTAACATGATGATCACAAATTTCAGAACACACTCCACTACATAACTACAATTACTCACTCTGGCTATAAGCTCATCCAGCAGTAGCTGGGAGCTTTCATTAGGAGGTTTTGGACACTCTACATATAGCTTCGTGTTACCTGCCTCAGAATGTTAAAGCTGTGTGGTTATGTCGAGTAGATAATTAAATTTAGGTGTCTTGTCCAAAAACCCACAGACAATCTGGATGTTATTTCCAATAAAATGACCTCTGTAGTTTGAAGCTAAGCTATGAGTTCTTCACACCTCATTAAACTCCAGCAGGATTAACAAAGTATCTGTTTCTCAGTATCATTTGTTTAGCTTGGGAGCTTGGTTCCCCCAAAAATAACCACTATGGTATGAAGACAGTGTTGAGTGAGTTACCAGCAATTGAAGCATAGATTAACGCACACTTTTACTCTCACACTGGTACAACAACACCCCCATTAAGCCTTCCTGGGATGAAGGTGACATACTGAGGGATTTGTTTCACATGAGTGGCACTACTTGAGTGCATTCCCAACTCAGAGCCTTGATGAAAGTAAGAATCTCTGTGAGCTGGTACTAGACTTGTTGGGAAAATTGGGAATGTCCGACATTATCGAACGATGAAAGGCACAGTCAGTGAAATCTTTTGTAATTCTGGATGGAGTTTGAACTTTAGGAGGGCACAAAATGCTAAGATATGTCGCACCACAAGGTGAAGTGAAACAGGAGCAGTATCTGTAGTTGTCACTGCTAAACCTTGGTCATGGCTTGTTTTGTTTGGCTGAAGCACTGGTCAAAAGATCAAGTGAAGACACTAAGACAGTAGAAAAAGAAAAACCAAAAGGACTTTTTAGATCTAAGCATGTCAGGATGTTTTTGAAACAAAAAAAAGACAAATAGAGACATTTTAACTTCCACAGAAAAATCAGTGAATGGATGAATCTGCGAAAATTGAATCACCAAAAATTGGTGTTCCACTGTACTTAACCAAATCACACCTGTTTGTCTTGTAAAGCACCTTTGTTGTGTATTATAGTTATATGAATAAAGTTAACTGAATTGATTTATCCTATATTAATGCCAATTTATTTATATGGCACAAAGACAACAGATGTTGACCAACATAATGTACAATTCAATTAAATAAAGCAAGATAACAACAATAATAACAAGATACTTAAAAGTAAGGTTAATACAAAATACAAATGTACTCCATAACTGTCATTATATCATAAACTCAAACTGTTTGAATCAAACACCAAAGAATAAAAATAGGTCTTGAAAAAAGATACAAACGTCCAGAAAGTCCTGATAAATACTGACAATCCTCTGCAAAATTGTATAAATGTTCTAAGATAAAAACTCATGAACCTGAGGAAGGAAGATAAAACCTTCCTGGAGAACCTTTAACAATCCCCGTCTTTGAATCCAGATTTTCTAAGTTCCCACATGACTGAAACTGAGATATACAAAATCCTTTGCTGTTCTGGTATTTCACGTCGCCGAGCGGTTGCTATGTGGTCGTTAAACTACAGTACCACTGGGTCTTTCTGAGAGCCTCCAGTTGGCCCTCCAGCTCACCTGGTCTGTTGGACCAGTCCCTCCCTGGACATCATTTTCAATCTGACTTTCAGACTGATCATCTCACAGTAAGGTTGGATCTTCTTTACAGTGTCTGCACTTAGATAAGTTAGTTAAATAAAACGACTTAGATGTTTTTATATGTTGGTTTATTGGTCTCTGAGGAGTTATTAGGTCTGACCACATATTCAATTTTCTGTTTCTTTGTTCTAGAGTGTTGCTCACGTCAGGGCATAATGTCTGACTATTGTCATAGTGGTAATATCATTGTATAAATTGTACTGCTGATCTTTTTATTTTACAAATTAGTAGATTAGTCTTGAAGTTATTTTTCTGTTTTTCATTCCCTTTTTTCTACCTTCATTATTAGTTGATTTGGTTCTTGATTACTCATTGCTTTCAGACCAGTAGATTGCATTATTGCTAGTTTAGGCAAAGAAGTTAATTGGCAAAATATATGACTGTAAGGTTGAGCTATTTTCTTAATAAACTCTCAGACTGTATTAGAAAACATTCACTGCTGTCCAGTAACGTTGAATTCATTCTTTCATGAGAAGCTGAAAGTGTTTGACTAGTTATTCCAGATACTCTGGTGGTGCTTCTGCTGTTCTTCTATTAGTTAAATGAAACTTCAACTACTGTATGTTAATAACTTCCTTAATAATAAATTATTAATCATAATAATATGCTACCTAAGCCAGACATTTCTACAATTTCTGTCATCCAACACTAAATAGGACCATTTTCAGCGTGTTTACCAACCTCCTGAAGACCACTGGGCCTTATGTGGACCAAAACCCAGTCATAATACATTGGACAGCCTTTATTTTAGGTGAGGGGTTAAGTTTAGAGATAAGGCATGAATTACATTTGGTTAGGATAGGAAAACACTGCTAGCATGAGTGAAAATGTCTGGATTGCGCATAAAGTCCTAATATGCGTAGACATTCAAAATAGTTGGGGTGTGCATGCAGGGGTGTGTGTGTGCGTGTGGGTGCGTGTGTGTGCGTGTTTGTTTGTAATACCTTATGGGGACCATTTTCATGTCATGGACCCACTGGTCCCCACAAAGGGGAAACACTGTTTTTGGGTCAGGGGTTAGATTTAGGACTAAGGTGTGAATTGAGTTTTGTTTAGGGTTAGGATAAGGGTAAGGTTTAGGTTGTCGAAATGAATGGAAGTCAATGAAAAGTCCCCACAAAAATATCCATGCAAAGGAGTGCGTGTGCGTGTGTGTGTGTGTCTTTTGCAGAGCCAGCTTGTAATCAGCTGTTAAAGTTGGCTCTGATATTTCACAGCATTTGAACGCACCGCAGTGAGTGGGACAGTGCAGAGCTTCCAGAGCTACTCTTGCTGCAGCAGCACTAGTGAAATTGGAAGAGGGAATAAGGAGGACATCGATTCAGCATTTGCAGAGTATATTTATCAGCTGTAGACATTCTGTTCATTTGCACTGCTTGCTATTCAGATTCCAGTGACTGTGTTTGGGAGCAGCCTCGAGAAAAGGTAAGCATAAAGAGGTTTTAAGATATTACCAGTATCTACTCATTGTTAACATCAATTTAACAACAGCAGCTCAGAGTTTAATAATTTACCATTGACATATGTGGAAAAAATCTGAGTCTTTAGGGTATGTGCTGGATAGTTTACTGTATGTGTCATTAATAATAATAATGATGGCAACATTGTTAAAAAAGAGTGAATATTCAGAAATTAACTGAATAAACTAAAACAATAGTAGTTGATAAATATACATTTAAACAGTATAGGTTTAAACCAATAGATTGACATCATTTTTGCTACTATCATTATTAGTTATCTTGACTTTTGGTCATTGTTGTAAATTATACATGTAAAAAAAGTTACATCTTTTAGTAGATTATGTGATAAGGATCCCGTCCAAGAATAGGACAACGCAGGCTGTGTACATGACAGCAACAAGACCACATGATTATCCATCACCATATATATATATATATATATATATATATATATATATATATTAAAAAAAAAAAAAAAATTCCCTTCTCACCCACCGCGGGGGGTGTTTCTTCCTCTTAGCTCGGGTCCTCTACCAGGGGCCTGGGCGCTTGAGGGTTCTGCGCAGTATCTTGGCTGTGCCTAGGACTGCACATTTCTGGACT